>CM042845.1:12591025-12615790 GCA_023653725.1 Bungarus multicinctus | reverse complement strand
TTCTTATGATTTATCCCATGTATCTAACTATTTAACTTATACCTATTTCTGTGTAACATTGATAATAAATCAAAAGAAGAGATATATATATACATATATATACTTTAACACCACACATACCCTTGTATGTATATAAAAATTTTTTATTTTATTATTTTTGCCAAGTGCTTTACAGGACTATATCTAATAAACATAGTTCTGAATACCTGGATACATAAAAAAGAAAAAAAATTTAAGAGAACACTAACAGGGACGATAGGCACGTTGGGGCGCTTAGTTTCCGCCATTGATTTCCTTTTGGGATTGAAGCTTCCTTATTGTTTTTGGGTAATTTTTTTTTTCCTGGTTTTGGATGTATGGTATATAGTTTTGATGTACCTGTTGACTTCAAAGTAAAAACGTTGTAATGGTCTTCCTACATGTATATCTGTAATAATATATACATATGATAGCATATTTCTTTTTGTGTGTGTCTGTGGTGTATCTGTATGTGTGGTGTGGATAAGGTTTTTAAAGATGATACTTTTAAATACTAAATAAGTGACTAGGATCGATCTATTCCTAGCTAGTTCTCTCTCGTCAGCTAGCCATACCCTTACTTGGGATTCAAACCATGGAAGTATTACATGTGAGGCAGTTTATACTTAGCCACTCAACCACCTCTCTATACTTCTCAGCGTGTTTAACACAAGTATTTATATAAACTTGTATTACAACACCGGTTAATCCCCAATTAGGGAAAAGCATACTGCTTTCTTTTCTGTCTTTCGGCGCTCACCGAGCCTCATACCGACAAAAGGCTATTTGTTTCGTGGCCTTTTCCTTAAAAGACTTTCCTTAAAAACCTTACACACACACACACATACATGTTCCATACACACGATATCGTTGTATACTATATATAAGATAGTATGGTACTAAGCCTATTTATTTGTGTTTTGTTGTTTGTGTGTGTGTGTCTTAGGGACCCCCTGCGAGCCTTTTGAACTCCTCCTCCCTCCCCCTTTGCTGCAGATTGGGGAAAACCCACCACTTTTTCTTTGCATTTGAACCCCCCTCCTAACAAGTCCATGTCCTCTGCAAGGGGCGATTTGTTGTGGGGTGTCAGGGTCAGCAAAGGTAGCCCTGAGCATGATATTAGTGTCAAATCGGGGAGGGGGGAGCCTAGGGGTGACACACACTGAGAGGGGGGGGGCTCTGCCGCTATCCTGTGCCCCCCCTCCCCACATTCCTCTATGAAGCACGTGGGCTGTTGTTACCCCGTTTGGTGTGTGGGTGTGTGTGGGAATACCGCCATATTGCGAGGTGGGCGTTTAAGGGCCTTTCCTCGCCCTTCTGAGTTAAAATGGGGGTCATTTTTCTAAAATGTGTGGGTAGGGCAAGCTATGCATCCCCGCCCCCTTAAACCCCGTCCAGCTGTTGCCCCCGCCCTAGCCGCAGCACCTTTCCCCTCCGTTCCTCGGGTTTCAGCCGCCGGATCCCCACCGCTGCCATGGCCCTCCCGGCTTCTGCCTGTCCTCGCTCGTCGTTCCGGCATCCGCGCGCTCTCTCTCCAGCGTCCCGCTTCAGCCTCTTCCGGTTCTGGGTCAGTTGCCCCTCGCCTCCGCTGTTACTTGGGAATTGCCGCCGGACACCATAGAGAAACGTTGGTGGGTGAAAAAGTAACTGCCCGCGACGCCCGCTTTTTATGGGCGTAGGAAAACACATCGATCTAGGAAACTTTGAGAGACAGAAAAGTTGGGTAAAACGCCTACTTCCGGGATTGGCTTTTCCGACCACAACGTCCGTAGATGCATGAAAGAAGTCTAAGACAAGAAGCCCTTTTCAAAAATCGAGGCATACATGCGACCGGAGCATGCCTTTTTCCAAACCAAGGCCTAGAGCCTAAAGGGCATATGTGCGCCCTATTTGGAGGCCGGGGCTCATGAAATGTGAAAGGGGCTACTTCCAATATCCGCAAACTGTTTCCATCAGTGAGAGGAAAATCACATTAGAGGGGGACGCTCTTGCCCCTGCCCTCTATGCTCCCCTCAGCTGAGAAGGCGGAAGTGGCATAAAAGCCGGAAGTTCAGCAAAGCAGCATGTTTGCGGTGGAGCAGCAAGCCAGGGACCTTCGCCTGCTGAACTCTCTCTCTCTTGGGGGAAGAGGGGAGGATTATTATTATTATTATTATTTTGAGTGAGTGGCGATCCTAATGCCCCGCCATTGTGTAAGTCTCGCCAATGATCACTGTTTAATGTTTGCAATTGCAAAGGGGCAGTTTTATAATTTGCAGAGCCAGACTTGAAATTCATGATTGCGGATAGAGCACGGGGGGGAGGGTTCATGTAGTAACATAGGCGGGTATATGCACAATTTGGTATTTATTTATTGTGTTTCTGTAATGTGCCTTGGAGGTGGAGACCCTCTCGAGAGCTGCGTGCAACGGAATTTCAGTTTGATGTGCGACGATTAGGGGGCATTCAAAGGGGCAATAAAAGTTTTTTTAAGTCTTAATTGGGAACCGAACATTGAAATGCACGATTGCCAATCGAGCATTGCAATCCATCATTGCCAATCAAGCATTGCAATTCATAATTGCCAACTGAGCATTGATGGTGCATGCATCCAAATTAAGAGTTGCAATGCGAGGTTGCAAAGCCAGCCGTTGCAATTCCGCCTTGCAAATTGAGTTAGGGGCTTTCTAGGGAGGGAAACTGTAAGAAACGATTTTTTTTTTAATTTACTTTTTCAAACTAATGATGAGATCTCGGTCTTACCTTAAGGGACTCTGGGCGGGTGGGACAAATAATTTTTTACAAGCATAGGTCGTGCTCAAATTATCTCCAGAATTGAGCCCAGAATTTCTGTTGCTAAGTGAGCTTTGCTCTCATTTTTATCACCTTTCTTGCCACCATTAAGTGAATCCTTGCAGTTGTTATAGGAATGCGATCGTTCAGTGAATCTGGATTCCCCCTTGATTAAAGTTGCAAAAGGGGATTACGAGACACCGGGACAATGTGACCGTCGTAAATATAAGTCTTGTTGCCAAGCATCTGGATTTTGACCATGTGACCAAGTAGAGCGGTTGGTGTTTAAGTGCTCTTTTAGATACATTTGAGCTCTTAATGAGTCGGTGTTTGTTTATCTTTGCATATCAATTAGAAACTGGCCTGACAATGTTTGCAACCTTGAAACTCTTTTGTCTGTTTGTAATTTACATTAAGTGGCTTCTTCCAAAGAGTTTCTAGTAGAAGCACCTTTCTGCCTCTGCAGACATGTAAACATTCAGAATTCCCAACTGCATTCAGGCTAGGAAGGATGAAACGTTTTTCCAGTGGAAACTGGTTTATCAGGGCAAAATGGGTCTACCCAAATATGGGACGGAGCAAACTGCTTTCGCCTTTCAGCCCTAATCCAGGAGCCCTTCACAGGCAGTCACTCCCACAACAAAGTATTTTTGTGTTGAATTTAAATTTAACACTAGGAAGGATGGTTTCCTTCACCTGTTGATAAACTATTAGCTCGATACCTGTGCTTCACTTTGAAACTATGGAGTCAGGCTTAGTTTTTGAGGAGGAAAATAAGGGAGAGGGGGAATTCTGCCTCTGCCTACCAGCATCCACTGGTATTCATCTGGCTAGCGTCTTGTCAGTGTGTGAGAGAGTTGTGGGCTGTTTGGAAACTGAAATAGTATTTGCTGTGGGAGCAAGAAGGAGATGGCAAAGAGCCTGGGTGTGGCTTAGCTCAACTGTTCTGTACTTGGTGTTGCTGTGAAACTAAAACTGAAACTCCTCTCCTCTGCTTGTGTTTTGCATTTGGAACAGATTTCTTTTCAGGTGGGGAGAAGGAGTAGAACTCCTTAGCATCAGAGTGTGTTAATAATAATAATATAGGAAATATTAATGCTCTGATGGTCATTTTGAAAAACTCTTTCTTACTGAGCACCTAGAAGCCAAGAGAAAGATACGTGCCAAATTTCAACTTTGTAGGCTATATGGTTCTGGAGATTTTGTAATGATGCGTGAATGGTCTTTCGCTTTTATATATAGAGATACGATGAGTGGACTTCAACTCCCAGAATTCCCCAGCTGACTGTGTCACTAGCTTAATAACTGCAATGGTTCAACCGTGGCAGGAAATGGTGGTAAAATAGGGCAAAATTCCCTTAACGAATGTTCTCACTTAGCAGCAGAAGTTTGGGGCTCGGTTGTGATCAAAAGCTGAATGCTAGCTGTTTTTTTGATTGTTTCTTAATGTGTGAATTTTAACCCATCTCTCTCCTTGCTTTTTAAAGACAATGATGAACGAGGCCGATATTGTGCTGGTAGAGGACACACAACAGTCTAGCTATGAAAAGAAGACAAAAAAGTCACGGAAGCGCAACCGAGAAGAAGTCAAACAGCCAATTGTGTCTTCTGAGCAGACATCTCATTCTTCCCAGGATACAGAAGATTCTGGGACTAGTAGAAAAAAACATAAGAAGAAAAAATCCAGTTTGGAAACTTCTGATGCTTCCTGGGTCATCCCCGAGACTCAGCTGAGCGATGAGCCCGAAATAAATAACTTTGTGCCCAAGAAGAAGAAAACAAAGATGAAACACAGACTTAAACATGGTAGTGATGAGGAGGATTGGAGCCCATCAACTCCCAACAAATCCAATCAACTGTCCCCCGAAAAGCCCTTGGCAAACGGGGGTGTTGTTGATGATGATGAGTTTTGGAGCTCATCAACTCCCCAAAAATCCAATAAGCTATCTCAGAAGGAGGATTTGGGGAATGTAAGCATGGTTGATGGTAAGAGGTCATCTCATAAGAAGAAGAAAAGGAAACGAAGGGAGAGTAGCTGTGTCCCTGATGGACCTGCGAAGGAGAAGGCTGAGGCCACAAGTTCACAGAGAGAAGATGAGGTGGACCTTGACCAAACGATAGACACGCAGATGGATCTCTTTGGCTCCTCGCCTTTATCCCTCTCAGAGGGACCACAAGTGGACCTTCCCCCGGGGCATGACCAAGAGAGAAGCCGTTCTCCCACGGCTGAGGATTGTGAGGCTACTCTGGTGGACCTGGAGATGGAAGGAACATCAGCTGGAGACCATGAACAGACACAACCCCGATTACGGTCAAAATTGCCCACTTCGGGGGTTAACACCAAGTAGGCTCTTCTAGTACTTGTCCTCATCTAGATTAGAAGAGATGGTAGATCTTTGGGGAGTGGTGGACCTTAGCTTCATATGCCTGTCACGTTCAAGACAGCGGGGTGGAGTTTTTGCTCTGTCACTTATCTCTAGTCCTTGCACTAAGCTTGTATTGAATTGCAGATCGGTGGGGAGGATTAAAACTGAGGACTTCATAGCCTGCTGAGGATTGATTTGATCGGTTGCTTACTTCCAAATTCTGGTTAACTCTGGCCTTGAATGTCTTCTACTATGAGATGCTTCATCTCTGAACTCAGCAGAAGGTTAGGCCGAAGCCGTGGGATGAAACGGGGTTGGGTTTTTTCATGGAGAAGGGCCCAAGGTATCTCTAGCCCTTTTTTGAGTTTCCGCCACAAATTTGGGAGCAGACGTTCTCGCCTACGGGTTTGCACTAAAAGGGGAACGAAGGAGAAGTGATAAAGGAGAAGGCAGGTTGGGAGGCTAATTCTTAAATTAACAGGGTGTCAAACCCCGTGCTAACTCGGTCCTTTAGGCAAGGAAGGTCCTCGACTCCAAGGTGTACTTTATAAAAAGTCAAGTGGGGCACAGGATAGCAAAGCCAGAACTGACGTTTGCGCGTCAAAGTTTCCCGGTTAACTTTCCCTCGTCCAGTTCCTCTGCTGGTTCTTCAATTAAATTTGAATAAATTATTTTGGGAACTGCCTCTTCAATGGCAGGAGGACCCTGGGAAGGTACGACAAGTTGTTAGCCAGGCCCAGCTCAATCCCAGATACCTCTCCTCACCTCCTGCCCATAGTTAATGGCAGATTGGCAACTAGCAGATGCAAATGATGGCCGTTCTGACAGGTGTTGTATAATATTTAGCTATCAAGTTGAGAGACCAAGGCCAGGCAGAGTTCAGCTGTGCTGCTAATGTCGCAGAATGGGGCAACTGGGCTACCTGTAAATAAATAACCATGCCCAATTTTTATCTCACAACAGATTGGATCGAAAGGGTAGGAAACTTCGATCTTCACGTAAGCAGTCCCCTTCCGAAACATGTTCTGAGGAGGAAGAAGAGGATCCATATGCTCTGGATAAAGAACAACTAGAGAATGCCCGAAAAGAACTAGAGGAATTCATCCCTCGGGCAAAGACATTGGCAGATTCTGCGATCAGGCAGCTGGCCAAACGAGATCTAGCCAGGTTTCGGGAGCTTAAGAAAAAAGGTGAAACGTTACCGTTGTGAATGCAACAGTAAAAGTAACCAGGTTGGGAAAGGGAGGAGGCAGATTGAAGAAGAGAAGAGGAGAAATAGGAATTTCAGTCTGTCAAATGTGATGCCTGGGGAATTCTGATTTAACGGACTCTGATTTAGCGGACTTTGCATGTGAAGGACCTGATCTCTCTCTGGACAATTTAAATAAATTTAACGCTGGTTAACATTGGCAATTCAGGTCATAACACTGAATGAATCTCTTTTTTTTTCCCCTCTGACTTTTAAAAGTTTAAACATTAGAGTGTCAATAGTCTTTCTAGGCAAAATTGCGTGCATCCCTCTGTACCAAAATAATAGAATGCATTACTTAGGTCTTATTATAATATAGTTAGTCCTCAATTTAACGACCACGATTGGAAGCAAAACTTACGTTGCTGAGTGAGATGCTTGTTAAGTGAGTTTTGCCCCATTTTAAGAACTTCCGTGTCACTGTTGTTAAGTGAATCAGTGCAGATAATGTTGTTGAATGAATCTTGTTTCCCCACTGGCTTTGCTGGTCAGTAGGTCGCAAAAGGGGATCATGTGACACTCCCCCCCCCCACCCCCCCCCAGGGACACCGCAACCATCATATATGTGAGTCAATTGCCAAGCATCTGAATTTTGGTGACCACGAGGATGCTGCAATAGTCATTAAGTGTGAAAAAAGGTCCTCAGTCCCCTTTTTTCCCCAGTGCCCTTGTAACTTTAAATGGCCATTAAATGAACTGTTGCAAGTCAAGGACTAAACAGTTGTTTTTATTGTTGTTTAGGGCTGGCCCATTATAAAATTCACCTCAAAGCTTTTCAACGTTGAAAATTCCAACGTTTTCCAACAAATGATTTCGTTCTCCCAATTTTTTAACGTTGCTTGTCTTTTGCAGGCATGGCGGTGAGGTTCGGCGTGTTCTCCCAAGCGGAAAACAACTTATTAACCAAAAACATTGAGGCTTTTTTGGAAGAAAGCGGGATTGACACAGCAGAGAAACTCCTCTTCTCCAACCGGTTCCCAGAGGAGGAAGCCGAAATCAAGAAGCTGAAATGCCAATATTTGTTTTGTGAAAGAATCGGTGAGTTTTTGCCGGCTTCCTTCCTGGTTAGCCAGAAGGGAAATCTCATTCCAAAATGTGCCCGTTCGTATCACAGGGGTCAGTCACCCCCATTTAAATCGAGACTCTCGAGCCAAACCTCCAAAGGATTTATTGGGAGTTAAACTGTCCGGCACTGCCTGGGTGTAGCCGACTCTGACATACATCATTCGTTGTCACTGTCATGCCCCTGTTGGAGACTGACTCCGACGGAAAGGAGGAACAGCCGACAGGGAGTGGAAGTGTGGCTCTGGAGGTTGTAGAGGAAACTGGGGAAGAGCAGAGGCCAGCTGGGCAGTCAGAGGAGGACCCAGGCCCATCCCCTCTCCATCCTAGGGCATGCAGGGAGGAGAGGATAAGAAGAGACATGGTCTCCTTGGGAGGAGAGGGCCTTGATCCTCTTCATGGGCTGCAGGTGTGACAACTGAATAAGAGTATGGATCTGCATGCTGGCAAACACTGGAAACAAAGCATGTAAATATCTCTAGTTTATAGTTCCTCTCTGAGTTTGGCATCCTCCCCAGTCTGTGTTCCCATATCTGTGGACGTCTTCAAGCCCTTATCTTGCCCGGTTCCCTTAATTGCTTCCGTGTGGTTTGTGTTGTTTTTTCCTCTTTATAATTTATAGGCGTTTTTAGTTTAAACAGTATTTCCTCCTTCCTGTAACTGCTTGTGGGGGAGTTTTTTTGTCTCCAGTCAAGGATATTTGGAGCTTTGAAGCAAAGTGAAGGAATCAAAGGGGCTTCACCTGTTTTTTTTGTATCCCACTCTGGGTCAACACAGTCACCCTTGACCCTGGTTTTCCTTCGGTCACCTAAAAACTATCTTTCAAAACATTTATGGAGTTTCGGTTTGAAGCGGCTGCACTGCTCCCCCCTCCCTTTCTGTTGGCAGCTCTAAAAAGACCATAGGGATATCTTATGAGTTGACAACAGGTAGTCCTTGACTTACGACCACAGTTGAGCCCAACCTTTCCGTGGCTAAGTGAGACAGCTGTTAAGTGAGGTTTGCCCCCTTTCTTCCCCTGGGTTGTTAAGCAAATCATTGCAGTTGTTAAGTCAGTAAGCCAGTTGTTGTGAAGTGGAATCTGGCTTCTCCCTCCCATTGATTTGGCTTGTCGGAAGGTCGCAAAGTGGGGTTGCATGCTGCAAACGGTCATAAGTGTGAAGAAATCATTTCAGTGCTGTTGTCCCAAAGGTGTGCTGCTTTTCTTTTTTTCCCAAGGGGCAACTGGATTTCCTGGTTTGTTTGTTTGTTTTCCTTTGAAGAGGTTTCACTTCTCATCCCAAGAAGCTTCTCCGGCTCTGAAGAACAGCTGAAGAGAGAGCCGAAGAAGCTTCTTGGGATGAGAAGCGAAACCTCTTCAAGAGAAAAGCCAGAAAGTCCAATTGAAAAATTAAAAAAAAAAAATAAAAAAGTTCCTTTGGGACAACCAAGACCTGATGGATAACGGAGAATCTCCATAGACTTTAAGTGCCGTTGTCACTTTAGTAACCGGTTGCTAAATGAACAGTTGTATGTCAAGGACTACCTAAGTCTTGTTTGCTTGCTATATTCAGGTCATTTGTATGCATTCTAACGTGGTTCTAATACTTTCCATCGTTTTGTCCACAGCTCAGGGTATTGCCCGGCCCTGGAGGCTGGTTTATTATCGAGCCAGGAAAATGTTTGATCCTCAGAATTATAGAGGACGGTAAGGAAAGGGGGAAAAAAAAACCCAAACTTTATTCTTTAGCAGAAGTCAAATTTTCTGCCGGGTATAGAAAGAGAGCGCCAACCTAGAACTAAGGGGAAATTTCCTGACAGTGAGAACAATTACAGATAAGTTCTCAATTTTTACGGCCATTCGTTGAGTGACCGTTTCAAAGTTACAATGGAACAAGGGGTTATAAACGCTTTGCACACTCTCCGCCAGCAATTGGTAGCCGGATCGGCATAGGTTAGTTCCCAACATGAACATCGGAGCAACAGTCAAGTAAACAAATTCCCCAGTCCAGAAACGGACAAAGTGCCATCAGTAAACAGCCCAGCCAAAGCATTTCTAAGAGCAACCCCACCAACACGGTCAGGGAAAGACAGCAGAATATAAACTGAGAACAAACCCCATTCCTTACTAGCACTGATGATGTTACCTAGTTGGGTAATGAAATGTCTGCAAGAAAACAAACAAGCACACAGAGCCCCAAGGCCTTAATTATCATCTCCCTCCCTCCTCTTCCTCCTCCCAAACCCCACTCCCTTCTAGCACTGATAATGTTACTTAGTTGGGTAATGAAACATCTGCAAGAAAACGAGCTCAGAGGCAACCAGAACCCCACCATTTCCCTCTCCTCCTTTCCTCCTCTTTTTCACAAACCCCACTCCCTTCTAGCACTGATGACGTTACCTAGCTGGGTCATGAAACGTCTGCAAGAGAGCAACAAGGACCCCTCCATTTCAACTCTGAGCTACCAACGTTCTCCTTTATTAATAATTTTTTTTTAAATCTATTTAAAAGTCATCTCCAGGCAAAGCAACGGCTTTAAATTCTCCTGACATCTTTTTAGGTATACAAAGAAAGAAGAGAAAAAGCTCTTTAAGTATCACGCCATGTATGGGAATAGATGGAAAAAAATCTCCGAGCTTATGAACCGAAGCAGTCACTCCATCGCCTTGAAATATTCACAGATGGTAGAAGGTAGCTTGATCTCTCTTCCCCTCTCCTCCAAACCCCTCTTCTATACTACACGCCAATTTCTCTGCAGAGAGAGTCCTCAGTTTACAACGATCCCTTTAATGGCCGTTCCAAGGATAAAACAGCAGTGGAAAAAAGCCACAATGACTAGCCTAACAACTGTGCCGAGAAAACCCTTAAAACGGGGCGTGAGGCACTGATCCACTGTCTCGCTTAGCCACGGGAATGTTGGGCTCAATGGTCGTAAGTCAAGGACTACCTGTACCTTCGATTGGTTCTTGATAATAAGAGTTTATCCCAGTTTTAACATTTTTGTTTTTCTTTAAAAGTTATAAGTCACAGCTTTCCAAACGACGGCCTCTTATTCTCCATTAGCCGATAACCCGACATTGCCCCGGTATTTATTTATCCCAATCCTGTATTAAACAGGAAAATCCTGTAGTCGGGATCCTGTAGACTCAACGCTGTTGTACTGTCTCTCGCGCAGTGTCGCAATTCTTCTATTCCTCCACAAGAGGGAGCCCCCTTGTGGAGTACTGTGAAGCCGTCACCATGTGCTGTACAGTAGAAGCCATTTTAAGGCAGGCACCCCCTCCCAGGCGTATTAGGGGTGTCTTGCCCCCAAAGTATTTGTTTCCAGAGGGTAAGTCCCCTGTGTATAAATAATAAATAAGAAAGAAAAGAAAAAGAAGATAGAAGATAGATAGATGGAGAATATTTCCGTGATATTTGTTGTTCAACAAACTTCCCCCAAATCGTGCCCCAATCTTATCTTGACCTCTCTCTATATATCTTGTTTTCGTGTGTATGTGTCCGTGCGCAGACTCCAACCTTGGCCCTTGGACAAAAGACGAGACTTCTAAACTCCTTCAAACACTTAAAGATATCCTGAAAACGAAAGTGAAGGGGTTGGATTCGGCCTTGGACTCCAACGGAGCACTCACCCTCCTGCGAGAAAACCTCTACAAGAACATCGGCTGGATGAAAGTGGCAGCCCAGGTGGAAACCCGGAGTTGGCGACAGTGCAAAAGGAAATGGTGAGATTTCACGGGAGACGGGATCCAGGCCTCGAGCAGGGGTAGAGAAAGGGAGGTGGTCACCCCTTTTATTTCTAAGGTGCGTTGAGGACACTTTCCGTCAAGGAGGACGGCCCTGTTGGTCTGCAGAAACCCAGAAGCGGGAGGGAGTCCATTAACACCTTGGTAGCAAATTTTACTGAAGGGCATAAGCCGTCAGGACAGGACTGACATCCTGAGCTGGCAAGGCCCCTCTGGATTTTGCCTAGAGGAAATGGGCCATAGAAGAAAGGTAGGCAAAAAGAAACTAGAGGCGGCGTCAAGAGAGGAATCAGCCTGGCATCGTTACGTTGCCACAAGTCCAACCCTTCTTGAATTCTGTTCATTCTTATCCAGCACTGATTTAGTGTGGACCATGAGTTGGCTAGATTCTCGTCTATAGGCGCAAGTAATACATCGCTTTAACTGGAACTTCGTGTCTGGCCCTGATCCGTCGCGCTTACTGCTGCTTGTGATAACCCACATGTTCTTTCTTTTAAAAGGATGTCGATCCTAACAAAGAAAATGATGGGGAAATCGCACTTCCACGGACTCAACAACTTGCGGTTTAAGATCGACCTCATCGAAAGGTGCGAGAAGACTTTTAAGCGCTGTAATTTCTTGATGTTTTTGTTCAAAGCAACCGCATGTTTTCAAACAAGGGGTCTGGATGCCTAGCAATAGACAGACGATGCTTGGAGATAACGTTAGCGGAAGATAAAGTAGGAGACGGATGGATAGCCATTCCGTCTTGGGAGAAGCCCTTTTTTAAGTTTGAGGTATTAATAAAGACTTATTTTTGCCAATTTCAGATTGTATGAATTGAATGTTGCAGACACCAATGAAGTAGACTGGGAACACATCGCTGGCGTTATTGGGTAAATGGCTTAGAATAAGTCTCAAGGAATCTATATTATTATTATTATTAATCAATTTTATATACCGCCCCCTCTCCCAACGGGACTTGGGGCGGTGTACAGCTGAATAAAACACAATTATAAATATAATATTTAAAATAGAATTAAAAAGATTAAATAAATGGCTGAAGAATAAAACAATCAAAGGGATTGAAAGCTAAAAACCGTTTAAAATCAATTAAAATCCCTACAAGTAATCCTAGGCCAGACCGGCTTGATGGAATAGGTGGGTCTTCAGCACGCGACGGAAGGTTAATAGGTCAGGGATAATTAATGTCAGGGATATATAGATAAGTGGAATCTATCTATGTCCCTCATGCATCACCACAAAATCTCCAGAACCGTAAAGCTTACAAACTTGAAATTTGGCACGTAGGTTCCTCTTGGATTCTAGGAGCTCACTAAGAAAAGATTTTTCAAAATGACCATCAGAGACTTAAATGTTTCCTATATTATTATTATTAACACACACTGATGCTAAAGAGTTCTGCCTCCCCTCCCCACCTGAAAAGAAATCTCTTCCAAATGCGTTGAGTTATTTGGGGGTGAGGAATGGGTGGGATATAAATAAATAAATCTTCAAACGGTCGCTCAAGAATGGATGTAAGTCAAGGACTACCTGGAATTGCAGCCTGGGAACTCTGGGAATTGCAATCCATCCTAACCAAGGAAGAATCATGGCCGAATTTCTCTTTCTTTCTTTCCATCCATCTGCTTGTCTCTTTGTCAATTTTTTTTTGGGGGGGGGACTTTTTCATTCTCTCCTTCCAGAAACGTTCCTCCGGATTACGTCCAAAGCAGATACTACACTCTCAAGACAACCTACGTTCCTTTCTGGTACGAGAAGACTTTCCCAGGTGAGTTTCTTTGGATCCTGCCTTTAATTCCTGCCGGCCTTGCGAAAATCAGGCAGTAATTTGATGGGGGAACAGAATCTTCCCCTGTCTTCTGCCGGCTAGCAGTTGTGCTTACGGGACGTAACTTGTGCAAACGTTCAAGAACCCGGAGCTAAAACGTGGCCGAGAGCCTCCAGCGACGCACATTCCGGATCCTCGTTGTGTTCTCACGTATGTGGAATTTTACGGAAATTATCGTCGTTAACGTGGGGAGAAGAATGGGTGGTTTGGGGGAAGGTGGTCCTGGACTTACGGCCGCAGTTAACCCACAAGACCATCTTGCCGAGTGAAGCATTTGTTAAATGAGCTGTGTCCTGTTTTACGGCCTCCCTTGCTACGCTTGTTGAGTGAGCAACTAGGATTGCAGAAGTTGACCCTGGCTTCCCCGTTGACGTTGTTCGACAGAACGTGTCCCCCGGGGCACGGCGACCATCTTAAATAACAAGCGTCTGGATTTCGATCGCGTGACCGGGTGGGGGGACGTTGCAACGGTCGTTAAGCGGGAAAAACACCCAGGAGTTGCTTATTCCCCCCCCCCCCAGTGCCGACAAGGACTGCCTGTGCTGTATTATCAGGCTGCATGAACCACATTTTGCAGGTCTGAAAGTACAGCTTCCCCCGCTGTCGTCTTTAGGGCCTGCGGGATTTTTCTTTCCCTCTTCCTCTGTCCGTTATGCAGCTGTGGGCCCAGCAGTCTCTTATCGGGCCATTTTGAAGGCCGCGGTCTCTCCTCGCTCTGCCTTCTGAGATTGTTCTCCCGTCGCCCTTCCAATCAGGTCCCTGAGGGGTCTGCTTTCCAGAATCTTCCATCCCTCCGTGGAGAATCGTCCACGCCGTTGACCAAAAATGGTCCTTTTTTTTTTCCCCTTCCCGCAGAAATTATCGACTACCTGTTTGAAGAGACGCTGCCCACCTTGAAGGAAACCCATGAGAGACTGGCCCAGAGACAGAAATTCCCGCAGGAGGAAATAAGCTGTAAAACGTCCTTCCGCTTCGAAGACATTTTCCGAGATATGCTGCAAGATGAGCTGATCAACGCCGAACATCTCAGCGATGAGGAGATCGGAGAACCGAGTCAGGCCGATGACTGAGATCCTGAACAAACGATAGGAAGGAGGAGGAAGGAGGAGGGTAGTTCTCTTTGGCTTCCTGCCTTTTATTTTTGGAGAGGAAAATGATATATAGATCTATTCGTAGGTGCTGCTGCTGCTTCGGATGTTTAGAAGAACGTTGGGTTCACGGTAGATTCTCCACTGTTGGCAAATGGATTTGCAACACATGGCACATCGCAGGAAAAAAAAAAGGGAGGGGGTTTGTTAGGAAACACCTCCCCCCCCCCAGGGACTCTGGAGCAGATTGATATTCAATCATTGGAAAAGGGAAGTGATCAGATCCAGCTCCCCAAACACTACAAACCCTCTGAAGTGAACTCAAAGGATCCCTTTAATTAGGAGCGTTGGCAAAAAGGTTTCTCTCTAACCACAGGCTAATAAGTCCGTCCATCCGGGAGAGAATTAGTTTGTCTGCCAAAGCTATTCATCTCCCCCCCGCCCCTGCCTTTCATCCCCAGAGCTAGGGTGGGGCTTTGCTAGCAGCGGTGGCTCTTCCGTCCCAAGGACCGGCTCATAGATTTCCACTGCTCTCCTCTCCTCTGCCTTCTGTGCATCCACACGGCATGCACTCCTCTTCCTCATCAGCCACCTGCAGCCCTGGGGGCTGTTGACTCGCCATCTGAGGGTTGACGGATGGCCCAGGCCCCGCCTCTCTCTCCCTCTCTCCCTCTCCCTTTCTCCCTCTGCCACCTCCATTCCTCCTTCTCCCTTGGATCTCTCAGGTTGCCCTGATGCTGATCCTGACTCCTTCCTCCTCCTCCTCCTCTTCCTCTTGATTCGGCTGCTGGCCAGCGGCCCATGGGCCACAACAGGAAGTCTCAGGGACCTCAAATGATGTAAGCATGTTGCCATCCTCCCAGAAGGTGTTAGCGACCGCCTTTGCGCCAAAGTCGCACGTTCTGCCTTAGTCCTCCGCTTAGAGGAACGACGGGCTGTCTTGTCTCCATCAGCAATTTTTTTTTCCCTCCCAACAAGTGCCAAATTTTTCCCGGCCTTTGCTTAGAAAACCGCCTTTCCACTTGCCCAATCTGGAGGGATTTCAAGCTTGCCCTTTGTAAAATAAAGATTTTTGAGCCATTAAATACGCACTTGGAACGTTGGCTTTTCCTGGACAACCACCAAGGGATTTCACGGCTGGTTCCAAGGGCAGAAAAAAAATATTTTTAAGTGAGGTGAGACTTTTTTTTCCTCCCATCTGCAGACAACAAACTCAATTTTTTTTGTCTGGGAATGAGAAATGTTTCAGGACCAAAATACCCCATGCCCAGGCAGCCATTTTTCTGGAACGGGATAGAATCTCCTGCTTGAAACGAGGGTTGGAATAGACCTCCCAAAGTCCGACTCCATTATTCTAAACTTTGGACATTCCCGTCTTGCCTCACTTAAATTTTATTTCCAGAACCAGCTGGAAGCAGCTGATTTCTCCTTCTGGAGTTGTTTCCAAACCCTAACGCAGCATTCATGGAGAAATAAAATCCCGAATTTTGCGTGTTTGAAAGCATAAGATTCTCCTTCCCAGAAAAGGCTAAATGAGACGATCTCTCCGTGTTTTTCATCTGGGGCTCACTCTCGAAAGCAGAGGGGTCTTTTTTTTAAGTTCCAATGGTGCCTTCCTCCCCCCCCAAAAAAGTTGTTGCTAGGTTTTTAAGATCTTAGCGCAGGGAGTGGCTCTCGGCTGCTTAATTTAGGCGAGAAGCAATGCTAAAATTGCACACAGGGCAATGGGATTCTTCTAAGGTTGGGTCGTTTTTGTCTTTTGAATTTATAAAGGAGTTGATCACCTAAGGACTTCGTTTTTATTTTATCAAAAGGGCTGGGGTGTGTGTGTGTTTTTTTTTTTCCTGGTGGGTTCAAAACTATTTGTACATGGGGTTTTTATTTTTAGAAAAATAAAAAAATAAATAAAAACACAACGAAACAGAGTCTCATCTTTGATCCTTTCTCGGGTACCCAAGTGGCTTTTTGAGAGCCGCCCCCCAAACGTCTCAATACAGGTTAAAAACGCAACATCGACAAATGACTAGCCCTGATAATGAAGGGTTTCCTTTCATCGCAAGTCCCTTTCTCTCTCTCTCTCTCTTTAAAACTTTGTGAAGCCTCTTTTCAGGATAAATGCCCGTTTCTCGTACATGTTCCGCGTTGAGAGCGCAAAACCTGCTGGAACTTTAATCCAGATAGGGCCGCAAATAAATTGATTTTGTGGCGCATTTTGCTTTTGAGTCCAGACGGAGTAAGTTTGGGTGAATTGGGCCACCATATAAATTACATCATTATCGAGCACGCACACAAAATGGGAATTTATCGAAACCATGAAGGTGCTCAAACTAGCTTATGGATACACAGAGGGTGCCACTTGTAGACAGACTGCCTAGCCCACTTCCTTATAATGTCATAGTTGGTTCGTGATACATTGCAACAAAACAACCAAACTCGGAGCTACCGTATATAACACAGAACGAAGCACGCTCAGTAGCACTGATGATATTACCTAGTTGGGTAACGAAATGTCTGCAAGAAAACAGCTTCGCTCAGAACTACTGATAAACGGAGCAAGTCACACTCCCTTCTAGGACTGACAGTGTTACCTAGTGGTGTTTTGACCCGGGCTTTGTTCAAATTAAGGAAACACAACTGAGTGTAAAATCAAATCTATTTTAATGCAACGCTGGGAGTTTCTTGCATTCCTAGCCAAACCTCATTAGGCACAATTCTCTGAGATAAGCTCATGCCTTTCAGGGTTGTAGAAGGCTGCTAAGAAACAGAAATCCAATTACTTAGAATATAAACCGACAGACATTCCAGCAAAGACAAACCAGAGTTCGCAGGAAGAATCAGAATCTAATGAACTTCTTTGCTTCCTGCAAAGATCACATCACCAAGATCTGACTATAATCCCTTATGAGAAGAGCAATCACCTCCCAGCCTTATCCTGAGTCGCCCCTTTTGTCTCAGCTGCTCTTGCCTTCTAGCAGATCTGTGCATACGCACACTGGGAACAGGCTCCCCTTGTTCCTCTACCTCACTGCTGTCAAATTCTGGAGGCTCTGGAGCCAGCATTCCATCTCTGTGTCAGACACAAGACCCTCATCTAAGTCCTTGTCAGACTTCCGTACTGGTTCCCTTTCGTCCTCACTGTCCGATAGCGCTGCCGTCTGCACCGGTTCGGATCATGAAACACTTGGCAGGAAAAACCACCAAGATCAGAGACCACCAAGGACCCCACTGTTCAACCCTGAGCTAAAATACGTTGGATATACCCTCAGTCATGACAGAGGGATTAATTTGCAGAGCCAGTTTAAATTCAGCCAAGGATGAGTCAGAAATACGACTGATCCAGTCAGATGTTAGAAGCTGGCTGGCTGACCTTGGGCCAGTCACCGGGAGATGGTGAATTCTAGTCCTACCTTAGGTAGGAAACCTGACTGGGTGACTTGCTCTCAGCCCAAGCAACCTCACAGGGTTGTCGTTCTTGAGGGAGGGGAGAAGGAAGAAAGGAGCATTAGATGTGCTCCCCAATTTGCATGACAGAATAACCAACCTGGGGTCAAAATTCGTTGCATAAGTAAATAAGGCTCCTCCACATTTAGAGGGGGGAAAAAATGCAAACTCGGTTAAGTAGAGCTACTCCTGTGCAAGGAAAGAAAGAAAGATGCAAGCTAGGGGGGCAATGCATGTTTTCCTCCCTCCCTCCCCCCCGAAAGGAAGGGGACCCAGAGAGACAAGCTGGCCTCTTGCAGCCAAAGCAAGCGAGGTGGCTCCAGAGCTAAACTCTATTTACCAGCCTGCAACAATTGGCTGGCAAGGCTGGTGGCCATTGAGATGCCTTTGTGGACTTTCAGTTGGACGGAGGTTGCTACCAGAACATTGTTAGCATTCTGGTTGCCATAACAACCAGCCTCTCCATTCCCTGGCTGGGGGGGTGGGAATTAGCCTCGTAATTGGAATCCGAAGGACGTGATGCCACCAGATTTGTGGACCGGCTGAATTTTTCACTCTGCTGGACCCAACCGTCCATTTCTCCCTTCCAAGGGTCCTGCCAGGCCCAGGCGTGGGGCCAGTCCCCCTTCTCTCTCCCGCAGTGTCCTTGGCAGGCCCCCTTCCTCTCCCCAGTGGTACATCCCTCAAGAGCTGTGACCCAGCAGCATCTCTCTCTGGCTTGCCAAGGGGACACCTGGAGAGCAGCAGCAGCAGCAGCAGGATGGCAACTGTGGCCGCCCCCGTTGGGGCCAAGAATGCCCCCCCTGCCAAAGTGGGCCTCCCCCGCCGGCGCAGCGTCAGCCAGATTTGCCCACCGCCCCGGCGCCCCATGACCCTGGGGGAGCTCTACCCAGGCTGCGAGAACGAGCGGCTCGGGGTGGCCAGAGAGACCATGCTGCAGAACCATCTCATTGCCAAGGTGAGCGAGAAAGAAGGAAGGAAGGAAGGAAGGAAGGAAGGAAGGAAGGAAGGAAGGAAGGAAGGAAGAGAAGAAAGAGAAGAAAGGACGGAAGGAAGGAAGGAAGGAAGGAAGGAAGGAAGGAAGGAAGGAAGGAAGGAAGGAAGGAAGGAAGGAAGGAAGGAAGGAAAGAGGAAGGATGGAAGGAAGAGAAGGAAGGAAGAGAAGGAAGGAAGGAAGGAAGGAAAGAGGAAGGATGGAAGGAAGAGAAGGAAGGAAGAGAAGGAAGGAAGGAAGAGAAGGAAGGATGCATGGAAGGAAGGAATCAGATAATACCCTATGAGGAGGGAGGGATACAGGAAGGAGGGAAGAAGAAGAGGGAGGGAGGAAAGGAAGGAAGGAATCAGATAATACTCTGAGGAGGGAGGGAGGGAGAAGGAAGGAAAAGAAGAAGAGAAGGAAGGAAGGAGATGGGAATATGAGGGAGGGACAGAGGAAGGAGGGAAGGAGAGGGAGAGAGGAAGGAAGAGAAGGAAGGAGGGGAGGGAGGGAGGAGATGGGAATGTGAGGGAGGGAGGGAGGAAGGAGGGAGGGAGGAAAGATAATACACACTGAGGAGGGAGGGAGGAAGAAGGAAGGAAGAGAAGGGAGGGAGGGAGGAAGAGATGAGAATGTGAGGGAGGGACAGAGGACAGAGGAAGGAAGGAGCATTAGAAAGAAAAAAGAGGAAGGAGAGCAACATGGGAAAAAGGAAATGAGAAAGAAAGGAGGAAGGAAGGGAAGAAAAGAAAGGGGAGGAAGGAGAATTAGAAACGGAAAAGAAAAAAAGGAAAAGTAAGGAATATGAAGGAAGGAGCATTAGGAAGAGAAAAAGAAGGAACGCGAGAAGCACAGGAAGAAGGAAATGAGAAGGAAGGAAGGAAGGAGAAAACTGCATTTGCTGCCATATCACCTGACCTCTGTCCAATTCGGTTGAGGCCAAGGCGTTTTGGAACTGATTTGCAGCCCTTCCAACCTTCTCCCAAGTTGTCATAACTCTGCTTTTAAGATGCAAGCAATGAATGGTAAAACAAGAACTGGGGAACTATCAGAGGGGTCTCTGGCCCTCCCATGCCCTATATAGCCCTCACTAAGGATGATGGGAGAGGTAGTCCCAAGGCTCAACTGGAGCAAAACAATCAACACTGCAATCTCCCCGCAGCTTAAGAAAAGTTGCAACAGGTAAAACACAAACTTTGAACGGTGAGCAAAAGGAATCGGTTCCCTTGTTTGAACACTAGAGGGCAGCACGGACCGCTGCCAACCTCTTGCCGGTTGCTTGGAACAGCTGATCCCAACTCTCTCCAGGGCTGTTGGGACTACAACTCCCAGAATTCCCAAGCAGGATGCTCATGGGGAATTCTGGGAACCATCTGTGCTCCCCATGCCTTTGGAAGGCCAGAAGTGAGGGAAACATGTCTTGGAACAGCGCAGGGGAAGATGGGTAGGGTGGTTATTGTTGTTTGGTTGTGCCAAGTGCTGTAACAATTGTCTTTTACTGAATCATTTCTGTTGAAGAATGTTAATGGTAAAAGCAGTGCAGGTTTAAGAAAGAGAAAAAGAGTAAAGAAGAAGGGAATAAGTAAAAAGAAGGGGGAAAGTGACTTCTGATTTTTACAGTAGTTACACAAAAATTCATCATTTCTCCCTCTTTAAGGTGTTTGACCATGCTGGCTTTAGCAAATATCTCAGAAATAATGGTTTGTTCTAAGTTCCCTAGTTAAAAGATGAATCTGGCCTTTCCATAATTAATTCTTTTTTTATTTAATAATAATTAAAATGTCCCCATCCTTTCCTAATTTCATTCTCTCATTCTCTTTATTCCATTTATTTATTAACAAACATTCAATTGCATTACAATAAGTATTTTATCCATCATTTTAATCATACATTGTTTCATATTTTCTAAAATTATTTCTATTTCTAATATAACAATACTACCTTATGTACCTTTGCAGAAATCCCTTTTTCAATTCAATTTTCACCCATTATCTCTAAATAGGCTTATAGTTTCAATCCTTATAGATTTTCCATGTTTCTCTATATCTTCTTTCTGTCTTTTATAACTTCTTTTCCTTTCCTTCTTCCCCCTCTTCTTCTCCCTCCCCTTTTTGCCCCCTTGTCTCTCTACTTCTAATTCTCTCTTCTGTAATCCTCTCTCCTAATATTGTAATTATTTTTCAAACTATTCTTTTGTTGTTGTTGTTGTTGTTGTTGTTTCAAATCTTAAACTTTCCACTCTCTTTCCCCCCTTTCCTTTTTTTCCCCCTACATAAAAACAACAGGTTGTTCTAAGTTGATTAAAAGATGAATTTGGCCAGCAACTTCCCTTTTAGAGAAAGGTTCAGTTTCATTTAGGACACCCTCTCTTTCTAGGAAAAGAAAATAAGAAAGTTTTGATGAGAATTTCTCTCTGGAAAAATGTCATTTATGGAGTGGTGGGGGGAAAAAATATCTCATTTTGAGAATCCTTAAATGCAGGCAGCGTATAATGTGTTGTGCACTTTTCTTCTCTGGCCACGAGAGAGCAGCTTCCCCCTACTTTCCTTTCTCAAATTGTTTTTACTGGGGAATCTTTTAGAGAGACCTTACTTCAAACAGGAGGGGGTGTCTTTTTGGGGGAGGGGGTTGGGGACAGCCCCCCTTTTGGCTTTTGATTGATGGGCCAGGGGCTCCTCTTCTAAAAAGAGAACTTTTAAAAAGAGAGAAAAGGTTAGGGGAAGACAATGTTTCAACCAACCTTAAAGTGGGGTGTTTGTCTAGTGTTCAGTCATCTCATTTCCTCCTGAGAAATTAAAATATAAGATCATATTGCACTAACTGGAGTCTTCAGGGGACGGGGGAAATCATCTAAATATTTCTTTGGGATGGGGGAGGTAGGTAGCTAAAAGTGAAAACTTCCTAAAATCAAACTAGTATATGGACACATCGCTGGGGGATAATATATACTGTTCCATAACTATTCAATCAAGAGGTCTTGGGTGAAAAAAGGGTTTAAGAATTATTATGAATTTCCTGGTCTATAGTTTTGGAATTGGTGACATTTGAAATTTTGAATCTTTCTTTTCTTTCTTTCTTTCTTTCTTTCTTTCTTTCTTTCTTTCTTTCTTTCTTTCTTTCTTTCTTTCTTTCTTTCTTTCTCTCTTTCTTTCTTCCTTTCCTTTCCCTTTTTGTCTCTCATCTCCCTATATCCTTCCCTTCCTCTCTCCTCTCCTCTTCTCCCATCCTTCCATCCTTTTCTCTCTTCTTCCTTTTTCATCCTTCCATCCCTTCCTTTTTTTCTCCCCCCCCCTCCCTCCTTCCTACCACCCTCCTTCCCATCCTCCCACCTTTCTTTCCTTCCTTCCTCTCTTCCTTCCTAATGCACCATTCGCTGTCACTTTTTAATTTGCTCTTTTGCTTAATCCACAATATTTCTTGTTTTCCATTCACCAAACAAAAAACCAGGAGGGAATGAGCGGGATCTCTTGATACCATGAATTATTTGAGGCTGCACCCTACCCACGCAAAGATTTCAAAACTGGGAGAAGGGCAACATCTTTTTGGGGACGGGTTGTCTTCCAAGGGCAAATTAAATCAATTCCTTCCCCCATTACCACAGGCAAGAAAGTTATCTTATGACATACAGAAAATTCCATTTCAGATCAGCCAGTAAAAAATTATTAGGTATCCTGGACAGCCGCTGTTATCCACAAAATTGGGATAGATGAAACCAGGGTCCGGTGCAAAATTGATTCCTGCTTTCCTATGATTTAAACAATTGTTGTGTTTCTGTGGCATAAAAGGGTGATAAATCAGCAGCTTAGCGCAAAAGGTTATGAAATCTGTGCCTGGTGACTCTCTTTTTAATACTCAAAAATCTTCAGAAACGCTGGACTGGGTTTGCGCAACACCTTAAAATTCTAAACTGGAGATTCGTAAAACTGAATGTTGCTCTTTTCCCCATAATTCGGCAGGCTAAAGGCTAAGATTCTGGGATCCCTGATTTCACCCCATGTGCAAAAGTGAACGTGGTGTTCACAAGGTCTATTTCTTGTTGTTGTTCGTCGTGAAGTTGTGTAGTCCGACCCATCGCAACCCTATGGACAACGTTCTTCCAGGCTTTCACAATCTTCTGGAGTCCATTTAAGCTCACACCAACTGCTTCAAGGACTCCATCCAGCCCCCTCCTTCTCTGCCATCCCCTTCTTCTTCTTCTGCCCTCAATTGTTCCCAACATGAGGCTCTTCTCCAGCGAGTCCTTCCTTCCTTCTCATGAGGTGGCCAACATCTTTGAGTTTCATCTTCAGGACCTGGCCTTCTAAAGAGCAGCCAGGGTTGATCTCTTCTGGGACTGACCGGTTTAAATCGCCTTGCCGTCTTCATTCCAACTTAGCCCATCTTAGCTTCTTCGGCACATCTTGGTTGGGTTGTTTTCTTGAGGATGTTTCATTGCCCAGTTAGGTAACATCATCAGTGCTAGTATTCATGGGCAGCACTACTACACAATACATCCATCTCTTCCTTGACACCTGCTTTCAGTTTGACAGGAAAAAAAAAACTTAGCATTGATGATGTCACCTAGTTGAGTCATAAAATGTCTGCCATGAAAACAACCTAGCTCAGAGAACATCAAGGACCACATTATCATCTCCTCCTCCTTTCTTTCTTTCTTTCTTTCTTTCTTTCTTTCTTTCTTTCTTTCTTTCTTTCTTTCTTTCTTTCTTTCTTTTCTTTTCTTTTCTTTTCTTTATCCTCCTCCTCCTCCTCCTCCTCCTCCACCTCTCCCTTCTAGCACTGAGGAGGTTCCCATGTTGGGTAATGAAAACATCTGCAAGGAAACCATCCAGGTCAGAGAGCATCAAGAAACTGACAGTCCTCCTCCTCCTCCTCCTTTTCACAAACCTCATTCCCTTCTAGCACTGATGATGTTCCCTAGTTGGGTTATGAAACGTCTACAGGAAAACAAGCCAGCTCAGAGACCACCAAGGACCCCACCGTTCTCTTCCTCCTCTTCCACTCCACAAACCCACAAACCCCAATCTTTTCTATAACTGAGGTTGCTATCTGGTTGGGTAGTGAAACATCTGCCAGAAAACAGCTGAGCTCAAAGCTGCTGTATAGAAACAGAGAGCAAACCCTGCTCCCTTCTAGTATTGATGATATTACCTAGTTGGGTTATAGGGACGTCTGCATGAAAAGCAGCCAGGCCAGAGAGCGCCAAGGAGTCCACGGTTCAACCCTGAGCTACAGATCTTCCCTTCTATTGGTACCGCTGCACAGAAGACCCCCAAGGTCAATCCATCCCCCAGCTTTCCCAGGACATATTTGGGCAATGCCATCTCCCTAACCAAGTCCCACTCTCTCTCTCTCTCTCTCTCTCCTTGGCTCACTTAGAGACCTTCCTCGCGTGCCCCATCTTTCTTTCTGGGAAATCTGGGTTGAGCCCCACGTTTCTCGGTTACCCCCTGTCTACTCCAAAAGGCTAAAAACCTGGAGGATAAAAAGTGGGGGGGAGAGAGAGGGGAGGTGTCAAAAATTAGTAGATGAAGGTCCATCTCTGGGAATCAGAGATCATTGGAGCGGATGAACCCAACGGATAAAATAGTTATTATCAGATTAGCCTTTGGCCCATGAAAAGAACAGCTACTAACGGGGCGTATTTCTCGTTAGTTAGCATTTAGATAAGGTTGAAGCCCGGGCATCGAAGCTGAAATCCTTTGTGCGAAAGGATTAATTTCTTTTAAGCAACACCACCATCCTGGCTCCTCTGCTCATTATTCGCTCTTGTCATTCTCGAGGTTAGATTGGAGATTAATACCATTTAGGCTTTTCGGGCTGCCACCTCTTGGAAGAAGAAGAAAAAGAGAGAGAGAGAGAGAGAAAAGGAGAGGATCGAAGGCTGCATTCTTCGCACGAACACCCCCCCCACCGGCAGTCAATTTGGGATTCGCTCAGCCTAATTCTGCTTCATTTAAACTTCATCAACTTTTGCAATCAAGTGGAAAGATCTTGAAATAGGTTTCCCCGGCTTTTCCTTTTTTGTGAGTTAATTTATTCCGGGGTTGTTGGTTTGTTTTCTCTCTCTCCTTCTCTCTCTCTCTCTCTCTCTCTCTCCCCCTTTCTCTTTTGCCCCCTCCTCATTCCACCCTTTGCTCTCTCTCTCTCTCTTTTTTTTTTGCCTCCCCTCTCACCGTCCTTCACTCCCTCCTGATTATCTTTCTAATTCGTCCCCCCACCCTTTTCGCTCTCTTTCC
>CM042845.1:12578525-12586025 GCA_023653725.1 Bungarus multicinctus | reverse complement strand
TTTGACCTATTTTTTTTTTTTGCCAAGGTTGTTATGCCTATTACTGCAGTTAAGTGAATCTAGTAGTCGTTAAGCAAAACCAGCTTCCCCCTTTGACTTTGCTTGCCAGAAGCTGGCTGGGAAGGTCTCAGAAAGCAAGGAGAAGGAGATGGAGAAAGTAAAGGTGAAGAAGGACAACAAAGAGGAAGAGGAAAAAGAAGAAAGAAGAGGAAAAAGAAGAGGAGGAGGAGGAGGAAGGAGAAGAAAGAGGTTGAGAAGAAGAGAACAAAGGAGAAGAGGAAGGAGAAGAAAGAAGAGGAAGAGGGGAAAAGGAAGAAAAAGAGGAAGAGGAAGAAGAGGAGGAGGAGGAGGAAGAAGAAGAAGAAGAAAAGAAGAAGACGAAGAAGAAGAAGAAGAAGAAGAAGAAGAAGAAGAAGAAGAAGAAGAAGAAGAAGAAGAAGAAGAAGAAGAAGAAGAAGAAGAAGAAGAAGAGCCATTTTTAATGGTGGTTGGGAGGAGGAACACAAGGAAGAGGAAGCGGAAAAGTGATGATGGAGGAAGAGAAGGAAGAGCAGACTGCATTACAGATGGTGGGAGAGGAGGAGGAGAAAACAGTGATGGAGGAACAGGAGGAGAAGAAGGCTACAATATGGGTGGTGGACAGGAGGAGGAGGAGGAGGAAGAGGAGGAGGAGAAAAAGGAGGAGGCATTAAAAGCAGAAGCCCATTAATTCACTTCTTCCTTCTTGTCCTTTGCTCAACCCTTCCTCAACGGAAGGAAGAGAAACGTTGCTCTCCATTTCTCCCAAGACCCTCTCCTCTCTCTAACACACACAAACACCCAGCTTGTTAATTGCCACCGGCTTTCCCTTCCATGCTCCCCCTGCCCCCACCCCCACCCCCCCATGATATCCCAGGTCCTCGCCCTCCACCAGCTGCTTTCTCCAGCATCTTCCCTTCTCCCCCTGGCAGAAAAGCAGCGGTGAAATACAACAGAGGGGCCCTGTGCGGCTGCCTCTGGATGGTGCACAGCCAGACCTTAAACACACACACACGGCCTCAGATCCTATCTGTAACCTGTCACCAAACCCCCTGCTGGTCCAGAAAGGGGCTGAGGGCTGTTAGTAGCCCCCAATGTACATCTCCTAACACTAAGCACCGTCTTTCCTGCGGGGGCGCATTACGATGATTTATAAACGCCATTTCTGCCCAAAACCCATAGATCAAAGCAAGGGAGGCAGGGGAGAAACCCCGGCTAAAGCCAGGAAAGGCTGCGAAAAGAGCAGACAGCGCTTAAAGGTAGCAGCAGCAGCAGAGAGAAAGGAGGCCTACGTGCAGGCAGTCCTGACTTACGACCGCAAGGGAGCCCAACATCTCCATCGCTAAGCGAGACGGCTGTTCAGTGAGAGTTTCTCCCCTCCCCCCCATCGCGCCACCTTCCTCGCTGCAGTTAGAATAAGAATAGAATAACAAGAGTTGGAAGGGGACCTTGGAGGTCTTCTAGTCCAGCCCCCTGCCTAGGCAGGAAACCCTACACCACTTCAGACAAATGGTTATCCAACCTCTTCTTCAAAACTCCCTGTGTCGGAGCATCCACCACTTCTGGAGGATTAAGTTGCTTAAGCGAATCATTGGCGTGGTTAAGTTAGTCTCCCGGTCGTTAAGCGAGTCGGGCTTCCCCGTTGACTCGGCTTGGCCAGACGATTGTACAAGGGCTGCACGACTGCTGGGACGCTGCAATTGTCGTAAATAGGAGTCAGTTGCCAGGCGTCTGAATTTTGATCGAAAGAGGGGATGAAACGTTTTTAAGTGCAGAGAAAGGAGATAACATTTGGAAGTGGCTGAGATAGACACTAATTCACGTGAGTAGAAGAAGAGGATGCAGAAGACAGAGTAAGCTTGATGTGAATGGAGGTATGTAGGAAACATTACTTAAGCCAAAGGAGTTAAAGCATTTTTGAAGTCCAGAACATCCAGATAATGTTTGGAGGTGGCTCAGTCAGACACTTTCCCAATTGACAGGCATATAAGAAGGGGAAGGATGTCGAGACTCAGTCATTAGCACCAATCTCAATTAAAAGTAATTTCATCCTTTCTCTGAAGTTAATATTCTACTCTGATCTACCATGTGAGGCTGAACCACCAATTTTCAAATTAAAAATTGTTGTTATTGTTGTTATTGTTGTTGTTGTTGTTCTTCTTCTTCTACTACTTCTTCCTTCTTCTTCTTCCTCCTCCTCCTTCTTCTTCTCCTTCTTCTTCTCTCCTATTTAAAACATTTTATATTTTACAGTTGTTCTTCCTCCTCCTCCTCTTCTTCTTCCTCCTCCTCCTCCTCCTCTTCTTCTTCTTCTCCTCCTCCTTCTCCTATTCCTCCCCCTCCCCCTCTCCTTCCCCTTCCCCTTCTCCTTCTCCTCCTCCTCCTCCTTCCTCCTCCTCCTTCTCCTCCTCCTTCTTCTTCTTCCCCTCCTCCTCCTCCTCCTCCTCCAACCCTTCTTCGCACTTATGACCTTAGGACGTTGCAGTGTCCTCATGATTACATGATCACTTGATGGCCAATTCAATTTCTGACCACCATCCCTTTCTTCTCCAAATCTGCCGCCCTACATTTGCTCGTATTATGTGAGCCCAGAAAATGGGAAATTCAGACTTTCAGGTTCGGTAGCCCGAAAGCAAACATCCGTTTCCAGCAAGCGAGACGGACACATGTGCACGTCCATTAGGGAGGCCAGAAAAAAAAAAGGGGGGGAGGGGGGAGATTTATTAAATAATAAATCTCTCCCCTCCTTCCATTTTTCCTGCCTTATTTTAGTTTTCGGGTGTTAGCGAGGCTTACCAGACACATGCTACCAATTAACTGCTTCTCTTAATTTAAATGCTTCATAAGTTATCTCTTGTGCTGGCGGATTATCACTTCATAATGTGAGTTAGCATTTAAATAAATAGTGGCGATGTTGGAAATTAAGAAGGTTTATAGTCTGAGATGCTGGCTTAATGAAGGGGAATACTTGGCCAGCTGAACAAGTCTTTGCGGAGGGAGAGATTTTTTCCATCCTTCCAAGAAATGGGATCCTGTCTGGTGCATTTTAGCAAAGGGACGTGGAATTGCAGGCTGGCCCACGAAGAAATGGGAATATCTTGGAAATCCAGATCCTTCCCTAACTAACCAAGGAGCTGCTAATCCAGTTCCACAGAGGAATGATTGAGTCTGTCATCAGCACCTCTATAACTGTCTGGTTTGGTTCTGCAACCCAACAGGACAGACACAGACTTCAGAGGATAATTAGGACTGCAGAAAAAACAATTACTACCCACCTGCCTTCAATCGAGGACCTGTATACTGCACGAGACAAAAAGAGGGCTGTGAAAATATTTACAGACCCCTCACATCCCAGACATAAACTGTTTCAACTCCTACCCCCAAACGAAGCTATACAGAGCACTGCACACCAGAACTAGGCACAATAGGACAGGGACGGTAGGCACGTTGGTGCGTTTATGCACACCCCCTACAGACTTCTTAGGAAAGGGGTGAGGTCAATAGTAGACAGTCTAAGGTTCAAGTTTTTGGGGTTGGGGGAAGAAACCACAAAAGTCAGGTAGAGTATTCCAGACATTGACCACTCTGTTGCTGAAGTCGTATTTCCTGCAATCGAGTTTGGTGCGGTTAACCTCGAGTTTGTATCTATTGTTTGCTCTTGTGTTGTTATGGTTGAAGCTGAAGTATTCATTTGCAGGAAGGACATTGCAATGTATGATTTTTATATACTATACTTAGATCGGACCAAAGGCAGCATAGTTCTAGGTTTTCTAGGTCTAGAATTTCGAGTCTGGTGGCATAAGGTATTCTGCAACGAGTAGAGGAGCGGAGAACTCTTCTTGTGAAATATTTCTGGACTTTCTCAACTGTGTTAATATCAGATATAATTTCAAGAGGAGACTGGATAGCCATTGGTCTGGAATGGTATAGGTCTCCTGCTTGAGAAGGGGGGGTGGGCTAGAAGACCTCCAAGGTCTCTTCCCACTCTACAGTTCTACATTTGATGGGTTCCTGCGCTCCATTAAAAGCCAACTTTTATCTCCACTATTATTATCAAGAATGAATGGTGGATCTGAAGTCCCTTTGGATGAAAGGATGGAGTTTGATGGTGGTGATGATGAAGATCTTTTAAAAGTCCCAGCTGCATTCTCGCAACATGCTAATAAGCTTGGGAGGAAGGGTGGGGTATTTTTGGTTGTGAATTTAAGGGGCAGGGTACATTTCTACCAATCTCTTTTTATTTTCCCCCTTCCTTTTCCAATTGATTTTTTTTTTTTTTTTAAATAAAGGTTGTATGGAGGGTGACGGCAGCGTATCTTCTGTTGTTGTAAAGGGATTGCAAGCCAAACTCATTTTAAGCTGCATTTTAAGAAACCGGCATGTCAGCTCAAAATTATTTAAAGCTTCTTAAATAGGATTATATTTGATTTCCTGTGAGAATCGGGTGGGGGATTCAGAGCGCTGGAGATGGCGACTCCTTGACGGAGTGATGAGGGTAGCGAACTATGCTATCCAGGATCCAAGATACTCCGGGGAAAGGCTCCATGAACCAGGCCAAAAGGAAGGTGTTGAATTTCAGAAGATCAGCCCTTTCTTTCTTGGCAAACAGGAGGCCTTGTGCCTCAGCCAGTCAAGAAAAATAAAGTTTCCTCACATATGTAGAGATGGTTGACTAGTGGGGTCCTTGGTGTTCTCTGAGCTTGGTGGTTTTCTTGCAGACGTTTCATGACCCAGCTAGGTAACATCATCAGTGCTGTAGGGGAGTAGGATTTGCTCTGTTTATATACAGTCCCTTCTAGCACTCCAAATTTGTTGCCTTCCTCCTCCTCTCCACAAACCCCACTCCCTTCAAGCACTTCAAAGTTCTCTTCCTCTTCCGCTTCCTCATCTACTTCCTCTTCCTCTTCTCCACAAACCGCACTCCCTTCTAGCACTCCAAAGTTCTCTTCCTCTTCCTCCTCTACTTCCTTTTCCTCTTCCTCTTCTCCAGAAACCCCACTCCCTTCTAGCATTGATGCTGCTGCCTCGTTGGGTCATGAAACGTCTGCAAGAAAACAACCCAGCTCAGAGCTACAGTATATAAGCAGGGAGCACATCACACTCACCAGCGCTGATGACGTTCCCTAGTTGGGTCATGAAACAGTCTGGAAGAAAACAAACCAGTTCAGAGAGCATCAAGGACCCCCACAGTTTGACCCTCAGCTACCAATATTCTCCTCTATCGGCCCAGTGAAATGCTGGGAATGAGTCCCCTCCCCAAATGACTTTCAAACAATCCTTGTTGACCTGGGGGAAGGCTCCAACCTGGGCCGTTTTCCCGGGAAACGTTCTAAGTTTCAACCACAAGCTATGAACAACCGTTTGTCTCCTAGGCTCAAAGCGGAGGACGTGAAACAGGATATCTCCCAGCAAGCTTGTTAGAAAGGTGACCCACCCTTGTTTTCTCTCTCTCTCTCTCTCTCTTTCTCTCTTTCCTACACACACAGACACTTAAGCACTCCAAAATCCCCCGCTGTTCATTTGCATTTAGATCTCCTTGGCGTTCTTCTCCTCGGCAGACAAATCCTCACCAAGGCTGCTTAATTAGACCAAATTAAATTTCCACTCAGTAGCTTGTCATTCATTAGAAAACCCTGCTGTTCTTTTTTTTTCCTCTCTCTCTCTTTTCTCCCCCCTTCTCTCTCTCTCTCTCTCTCTCCCACACCCCCTTCAATAAGCACAGCCTGGATTCCAACCACCCCTTTTTTCAAAGCATCACTTCATGCTTCCAGAGGCTGCCTTGGTTTGGTCGAGAGCCAATAGACACCAGGAAAACTTTCTCTTGTCTTCTAAGAGTTGGTGAAGCTGAGGATAAAGGCAAGTATTTTCCCCTTGAAGAAGGTTTCTTTCTTTTTTTTTCAAAGTCCTTTGGGATTCTTTTCTTTCTTTCATGTACTTCTTTCTTTTTCCTCTTTCTTTCTTTCCTTCCTTCCTTGTTACTCTCTTCAAGGAAAGACACTTGTTTATAGCATCCCCCACATACAATCTTTCTTTCAACTATCTACCTCTATCTATCTATCTATCTATCTATCTATCTATCTATCTATCTATCTATCTATCTATCTATCTATCTATCTATCTATCTATATCTGTCTATATCTATCTATCTATCTATCTATCTATCTATATCTATCATCAATCTATATCTATCTCTCTCTATCTATATCTATCTATATCTATCCATCCATATCTATCTATCCATCCATCCATTATCTATCTATCTATCTATCTATCTATCTATCTATCTATCTATCTATCTATCATCTATCCATATCTATCTTTCTATATCTATCATCAATCTATCTATCTATCTATCTATCTATCTATCTATCTCTATATCTATCCATCCATATCTATCTATCTATCTATCTATCTATCTATCTATCTATCTATCTATCTATCGTCTATCTATATCTGTCTATATCTGTCTATCCATCCATCTCTCTATCTATCATCTATCTATATCTACATCCATCCATCCATCCCTCCATCCATCCATCCCTCCATCCATCTAGCTAGCTATTCCTCTCCTCTCTTTTCCTGCCTTTTTTTCTTTATTTACTTATTTATCTGCATCACCTTTATTATCTTTTCCAAATAACTCAAGGTCATGAACATAACTAATACTCCTTCCTATTTTCCTCAGAACAACAACCCTGTTGGGTTGAGAGAGACTGACTGAGCCAAAGTCACCCAGCCAACTTTCGTGCCTAAAGCAAAATTAGAACTTACTGTCTCCTGGCGGTTGGCCTAAAATCACCTAGCCTAAATGCCTAAAGTGGGACTTGAACTCCAGCTCGCTAACTCGCTAGCCTGGAGCCTCAAGCATTAGCCCATCGACGTCTTCAAACTAGACCTGTTTAAGTAAATGCAACTTTTGAACAACTGCAGAATGGTAAACCGTTCCACATTTGGCCTTTTGGAAGTCAAATGGCTGCCAAGGCCCCCCCAGTCCTTCTCTTCATTTAGATCAGATGTGCCCAATTCCTGTAATAACCTTCCTATATTTTAACCTGCAGCCCCCTAATCATCTTTGTTGCTCTTCTCTGCACTCTTTCTAGAGTCTCAACATCTTTTTTCCCCCTACCTTGATAGAGTTCAGATCACTTACTTGCAAGAAAAAAAACAAGGGAGGGGCACTTAGAGGATTCAGAAGCCAGCTGGCTTCCTCCCAAAGCTCTTGTCCCTTCTGCAAACACCTGCAAAACTTGATCTATCGTAGAGGGGATGGGTTTTTTTTTAACAGATTAACAGAGTTGGAAGGGACTGTGTAGGTCATCTAGTCCAACCCACTGCCCAAGCAGGAGACCCTACATCATTTCTGATGGATGGCAGTGTCTTCTTGAAAGCTTCCAGTGATGAAGCTCCCACTTCTTTCTTTCTTTCTTTCTTTCTTTCTTTCTTTCTTTCTTTCTTTCTTTCTTTCTTTCTTTCTTTCTTATT
>CM042845.1:12463552-12578025 GCA_023653725.1 Bungarus multicinctus | reverse complement strand
GAAAAGAAAAGAAAAAGAACAAGCAAGAAAGAAATGAGAACAGGAAGAAAGAGAAGAAGACAGAAAGAAAGAGAAAGCAAAGTACAATTTAAAAGACAAGAAAAGAAGAACGAAAAGGAAAGAAAAATGAAAGAAATGAAGGAAAAGAAAGAAAGGAAAAGAAAACAAACTGGATGGGACATCTTGGAAAAATAGATGGAGTTGGTTTTAATTAGAATGGTGAGGTGGGAAATAAGGCCGGTGAAATAACATCTTAATGAGGTTTAATGAGGTTTAATGAAGTTATCCGCTCTTGAGGACAGCCGTGGAGGGCAGGAAGAACACGGTTTCTACCCAGGGAACAGAGAAAACCTACGTTGAATCAGTGCAGCATAGGATAGGCCATCTGTTTTTACGGCGGAATTAAAAACAAAAAACAGAAGAGGGTGTAATTCGATCGGGATCTGGGCGTAACCTTTTGAGCTTTAGATTTTCGTGGCTGGGGAGAAGAAAGGAAAGGAAAAAAAAAGAGAGCAAAGCATCCAACTCGACTCCGGCAGAGAGACAGACCTAGAATCACAGAGTTGCAAGGGACCTTGGAAGGCCTCCAGTCCAGTGGTCGCCAACCGGTGGTCCGCGAGAAAATTTGGGTCGTCCCTGGGAAAATCCCCCCAAAAAAGTCTGCAGGAAAATCCTCCATCCCGTTTTCCTACCGATCGATCTCGTTCTTTCTTTGGGATCGTAGGATACCCTCCCTCCCTCCCTCCCTCTCCCTCTTTCTCTCTCCCCCTGCAAGAACGGAACTGAAAAGTAGGTTAGTGAAGGAATGTGGTTGCCTGGGAGGGGATGGGTGTGTGTGACGGACCTCCGTGTGTGTGTGTGTGTGTGTGTGAAAGAGAGAGAGAGAGAGAGAAAGAACACATCATTGCCAGCCCTCTGAGGTTATATTGGATCTCTCTCTCTCTCTTTCTCTCTCTCTCTTTCTCTCTCTCTCTATTTCTCTCTCTCTCTATCCCCCCCCCAACATCAGCAAGCCACTGTCAATCAAATTCATATTAGTGATTTAAAATTATAAGTTTGGTGGTCCCTGAGGTCCAAAAGGTTGGCGACCCTTGCTCTAGTCCAACTCTCTACTCTCGAGCCAGAAGCAGTGGTGGGATTCAAATTTTTTTACTACCGGTTCTGTGGGTGTGGCTTGGTGGGCGTGGCAAGGGAAGGATACTGTAAAATCTCCAATCAGAGGTGGGATTTGCCAGTTCTCCGAATTACTCAAAATTTCTGCTACCGATTCTCCAGAACTGGTCAGAACCTGCTGAAGACCCATCTCTGGCCAGAAGGCTAGGAAGAATCCACCCAGGAGTGCAGAAACCGGGACAAAACGTTAGTTGTGGTTTGACTAAAACTTCCTGCACTGCTTCTTCGGGGCGTCCTTTCACCAAGGGGGCCAAGTCAGGGCAAAAAAGTTCAATGGTTTGAACAAGGAGAAAGTCGGCCAGGGCCAAGACAAATATGTCAAGAGTTGAACAAAAATGCTTTAAGGAAACTTTGAAGAGAGACAAGAGCCAGCGACCAGGGACCGAATTTATTTAGTTTTCAAATTAACTCCCTTTCTTTCTCCCGGAGGGCTTTGTGGTGTCTGTGGGGTTCATTGACGACACACACACACACACACACACATACACACCAATTGTCCTTTTTGTCTTGACCGAGGTCTCCATGGCAGAGATTAGCTGCCTTGGAAAGTATTTCTTTTCCCCATCAGAAATTGAGGAGAAGTGAAGTTGGGATGACACGACTGAGTGGGTGGTTTGAGAATCCCCACCTGCGATTTCTCTTCCCTTAAGCTCATCTTTGGGGTCGATGCACAATGGGAAAAAAAAATGGTTTTTGTTTTTTGTTTTCCTTTTTCTCCTTCTCCCCACAACAAACCTCCTTCCCACGTGGTTGGTGCAAATCCCTCGGGCAACATGCTTAAAATATTGTGGGGTTCTCCCTCCCCCCAGGTTTCCTCCGCCCCGATTAGCAAAACAAGCCCACCCACAAACTCAATAGGAGTTAAATCTCTCAGTGGATTCCAGATTAGATGCCAGCCTAGGAAAGGAATCTGGTGTAACACGATGGGATCAAATCTCTTCTTCTTCTGTTTTTTAAGCCACGGGAAAAAAAAAAAAAAAAAAAGTTTTAAAGAAGTTTTGCGGAGGAGTGGAGTGCACCTGTTATGCGCAAGAGGTGAGTACGGGTAGGCTTCAACCTACGGCCACAATTGGGATCAGAGTTTCTAAGCTTCTAAGCAACATGGTTGTTAAATGAATGGCTGTGGTAGAACAACAGAGTTGGAAGGGACCTCAGAGGTCATCTAGTCCATTCCCTTGCTCAGGCAGGAAATCCGAGGTATTTTGCTGATCCACTAATTTAGTCACTTTGTCGAAGAATGAAATGAAATAAGATTTATTCTTCTCTTCTCTTCCCTTCTTTTCCATCCCATCCCATTATTCTATTCTATTCTATTCTATTCTATTCTATTCTATTCTATTCTATTCCATGCATGCCATGCCATTCTATTCTGTTCTATTCTATTCTATTCTATTCTATTCTATTCTATTCTATTCATCTTCAATTCTTATTCTATTCTCTATTCTATTCTATTCATTTCTAATTATATCCTCTATTTTATTCTATTCCTTATTCTATTCTATTCCTTATTCTATTCTACTCTACTGTATTCCATTCCATTCAATTCCTTATTCTATTCTAATTTTCTTTCTATTCTATTCTATTCTATTCTATTCTATTCATTCCATTCCATTCCATTCCCTGTTTTGTTCCTTCTCTGTTCTGTTCTATAGCTTGTGTTGGTTAAAACCTTTTCTGCAAACAAGCCAATCGCTTAACAACTGCAAACAAATCAATTTGCTTAACCACCCTGGCCAAAAAAAAAAAAAAAAAGGTCGTAAATTGGGCAGGTCTCACTTAACGACTGCTTTGCTTAGCGATGGAATTCCTGGTCCCAGTTGTGATCGTAAGTGGAGGACTTACCTGTACCACCATAGAGATTGGAGCCCTGCCAAAGATACATGTCGATGGATAACTCTCTTAAGGAATCTGCATTTCTCTCTTTGCAGCCAGAACTTGGGAAAGCGCGTCGAAGTAATTACACCCTTCCAGGTTATGATTTTAACTACGGATTGTATTTACATGGAATGGATGGAGGGGTCCCTGAAGGTAAGCGGATTGATAACGCCGATCACGTTTAGATCCATGCGTGCAAAAGAAGAAGTCCATTCCGTTGCCACCAATGGGAGAAGCATTGGGGCGTGTTTCTCACCCACTTTCAACTCCAGAAAGTTTCTACCTCTTGATTTAAAATAAAAAAAAAAAAGATGTTGAGACTCTGGAAAGGGGGAAGAAAAGATGCTTAGGGGGTTGGATGAACCCTACGATGAATGTGTGATGGCCTGCAGTGGGATACAAAATAATCACAGTCACAAAAAACAGGTGAATCCCCTTTTATTCCTTCACTTTGCTTCCAAGCGCCAAATATCCTTGACTGGAGACAAAAAACTCCCACACAAACAGTTACAAGAAGGAGGAAATGCCGTTCAAATTATAAAGAGTAAAAAACAACACAAACCAGGCAAGATAAGGGCTGGAGGACGTCCACAGATATCAGAACACACACTGGGAAGGATGCCAAACTCAGAGAGGAACAATAAACTAGAGATATTTCCACGCTTTGTTTCCAGCACTTGCATGTACGCAAGTCCATCCTCTTATCCAGTTGTCACAGCTGCAGCCCATGAAGAGGATCAAGGCCCTCTCCTCTCCAGTAGACCATGTCTCTCCCTTATCCTCTCCTCCTTGTGTGCCCTAGGATGGAGAGGGCCTGGGTCTTCCTCTGACTGCCCAGCCGGCCTCTGCCCTTCCCCAGCCGCCTCCACAACCTCTGGAGCCACATTTCCACTTCCTGTCGGCTGTTCCTCCTCTGACTTGGAGTCAGTCTCCACCAGGGGCATGACAGAATGCTTAAGGGAACTAGGTGTGTCCAGGTGTGGGATTCAAATTTCTTAACAACTGGTTCTGTGGGCATGGCCTAATTTGGGGGTGTGGCTTAGTGATCATGTGACTGGGTGGGCGTGGCTTGTATGTAAATACTGTAAATATTTATGTCAATATTGATTTTTTTTTTTTAACAAAAGAGCAACTTTTACCCCAAATCAGGCAAAGCAGGCAGGCAGATTGAGTTGCTTGCAGAATCACGGAGTCACTCGCAGATCTACCTTTCTGCAATCGGCTGCCTGAGTCAGTGGTGCGATTTTCCAGTTCTCCGAACTGTGGAGAATCGTAACAACCGGTTCTATAGAACTGGTCCGAACAAGTAGAATCCCACCCCTGGGTGTGTCTAGTCCCAACGAAGAGAAGGGCTAGGGGCGACCCGATAGTTATCTTCTAATATTTGAGGGGCTGTCACAAAGAAGAGGAGGCCAACCTGTTCTACAAAGCAGCAGAGGGCAGGACCAAAAGCAGCAGATGGAGAGATCCAACCTAGAACTCAGCAGGAATTTCCTAAGAATGAGAACAATTATGGAATGGCTTGCCTTCAGATGTGGTGGTTTTTTTCCATCACCGGAGGTTTTTAAGAAGAGACTGGACAGACATTTGTCTACAATGGTGTAGGGTTTCCTGCTTGAGATAGTGGTTGGACTAAGGGACCTGGAGGTTAGGGGACTGGAGGCCAAAACGTACGATGAATGGTTGCAGGAACCGGGTCTGGCTAGTCTAGGGAAGAGAAGGACCAGGGGAGACAGGAAAGCAGCCTTCCAACATTTGAGGGGCTGCCACAGAGAGGAGGAAGGGGGTCAAGCTATTTTCCAAGGCACCCAAAGGCCAGACAAGGAACAATGGATGGAAACTGAGCAAGGAGAGAATCGACCTGGAAATAAGGAGACATTTCCTGACAGTGAGAACAATCAACCGATGGAACAGAAGTTGCCTTTAGAGGTTGTGGGGTCTTCATTCCTGAGAGCTTTCAAGAAGAGACTGTCAGAAATGGTGCAGGGATCTCCTGCTTGGGCAGGGGGTTTGGGCTAGATGACCTACAAGGTCCCTTCCAACTATGTTATACTGTAATTCTCCATTCCTTGGTTTGGGAAGGAGAGGTGCCTTCTTTGAATGTCTCTCCTTAACTCTTTCTCCTCTTTCTCCAGCCATTTGCCACTGGCACGTCATGAAGCCCAGAATTATTTTGGAGAAGGAGAAACCCCGGGATTACATGACCACCAACCTCCAGGCGGTCAAGGATGGCTACGTCACCGTCCACGAGCAGAACCTGTACCGCAAGATGAAGGACTTCCACGTCAACGTGGAGGATGAACGTCGCTTCAAGAGGACCCCTCCCAAAGTCCCTCCAGACATGACCTATGGAAGACCAGCAAGGTGAGAGGCAGAGGAGATCTGGCCGAGGGGCTTTTTGGGGTGCAGAGAGAGAGAGAGAGAGAGAGACTACCAAAGACAAATTCCTTGTGTGTCCAATCACACTTGATCAATAAAGAATTCTAGATAGATAGATAGATAGATAGATAGATAGATAGATAGATAGATAGATAGATAGATATCGATTATATATATATATATATATATATATATATATATATATATATATATATATATATATATATATATATATATATATATATATATATTAGAGAGAGAGAGATCGATTAGATAGATAGATAGATAGATAGATAGATAGATAGATAGATAGATAGATAGATAGATAGATAGATATCAATTAGAGAGAGATCGATCGAATAGAGACAGAGAAAGAGAGAGATTGATGAGAGAGAGAGAGAGAATACCACCAAAGACAAATTCCTTGTGTGTCCAATCACACTTGGTCAATAAAGAATTCTAGATAGATAGATGGATAGATTTAGATATAAAGATATATAGATGTATAGATATATAGATATATTACATTGATTATTTCACCCAGCAAACGGCCTCTTTTCCTCCGCGGAAAATTCCTCGCTCCTGGTGAAAGTGCTCCGTGATAGATTTCATTTTAAAAAGCTAATTGGTACTAAAGATTTTTATTTCCCTTGTTTAAATAAAACTAGGAAAGGTAAGAGGGAAGAGTTATTTGCGGGCGGGCGGAGGTGGTGATTAAAGAGGCAACTCGCCAGCAAATGGCCCCGATTTGCATATGCAAATGGGATGGATTTTAAAATGGTCTTTAATGACCATTTTCATCGCAGGCATTAACATTAATTGCAGCCATATGAAAATGAGGCGTAGGGGCGGCTGTTAGCCTCCAAACCCTTGCCCATAAAGCTTTATCTTGATTACAACTAGCCATCATGGCTATGACAATAGTTGTCACTCCCATGGCAGACAAAGAGCTTTTAAGCTGGGTGGAGGAAAATGGTTTCCCTCCCAACAGGCCACCGAAAACCGGCTCCAAATTTGCTTTATTTCTTCATAAACGGAGGTTAAGTGACTGCCCAGGAAAAAAAAATCTTTCCAGGGTCTCCTATCCACCCACCCAACCTCAGTCTTGTTTTCATATTAATAAATAACACAGGACATCCATCCCAACCCGGAAAAATGGCAAAGATTTTTTTGCCCAACAGCTGGGAGGGGCAGTGGGAGGAACAAAAAGAGGAGAGCTATTCATTCCCAGTTATTACAAGTCTTGTTCCCAATCTTCTTTAATCGCTCCCGCACTTTTAAAACAGGGTGTAGATCAAAGCTAATTATTGGATTATTACGGCCACTTTGGGGTTGTTGTTGTTTTAAGTGGGAAGGAGGAAGAGAAAGGGGTGTTACAGATAATAGATAATAATCAGAGTTGGAAGGGACTTTGTAGGTCATCTAGTCCAACCCCCCCCCCCCGCCCAAGCGGGAGACCCTACACCATTTCTGACAAATGGCGGTCCAATCTCTTCTTGAAGGTCTCGAGTGATGGAATTCTCACAACTTCTGTTCCATGGGTTGATTGTTCTCAACTGTCAGAAAGCTTCTCCTTATTCCCAAGTTAAATCTCTCCTTGTTCAGTTTCCATCCATTATTCCTTGTCTGGCCTTGGAGAATAGTTTGACCCCCTCCTCCTCTCTGTGGCAGCCCCTCAAATATTGGAAGACCGCTATCATGTCTCCCCTGGTCCTTCTCCTCACTAGACTAGCCAGGCCCAGTTCCTGCAACCGTTCGTTGTACGTTTTAGCCTCCAGTCCCCTAATCATCCTGGTTGCTCTTCTCTGTACTTTTTCTAGAGTCTCAACATGTTTTTTATAATGTGGTTTAACCCCTTACTCTGGATTGTTAAATTTAGGAGTTGGTCCCCGAGTGTTGTAGGGCCTGCTAAAAAATCCCAGCTAAAAGAGGTTGAGACTCTCGAGAGTGAAGGGAAGGGGGTACACCTATTCTCCAAAGCCCCAGAAGGCAGGGCAAGAAGCAATCACTTGAGACTTTCAAGAAAAGACTGGACTGCCATTTGTCAGAAATGGAGTAGGGTCTCCCGCTTGAGCGGGGGGTTGGACTAGATGACCTACAAGGTCCCTTCCAACTCTTGTTATTCTGTTTTGTTTTGTTTTTTAACTTCTCCATAGCTTTCTACCAAGTTATCTTCCTCTTTGCAGTTGAAATAACCAGGTTATTTGAAGACAGAGCATTCCTGGCCAGCTCTGATGGTGAGGGTTTGCCCCAGTTCACCCCTTCCTGTGTAGTTTTCCTCTCACTCCCCAACCTGCAAATCTCTTTTGCTTTCCTTCTGATTTCCTTCCTGGCTGGCTTTTTTGTCTGTGAGGTCTCATAAAAAGCACATTTTTCACCTCCTCCTCTCTCCCTCCCCTTCTTTCCTTCCTTCCTTCCTTCCTTCCTTCCTTCTTTTCCTCTTAAGTTTTGGACAGAGATTTATGGTCGGGGATGAAAGCTGGGAGAGGCGAGGGAGGCACAGATGGGACAATAGCAGATAATATGGCTGCTCCCAGGAGTCTGATGGGGGGGATTGTAGCTATTCATCAGCTGCCAATGGCTCCTACCAAGGTCAGCACTAACAAGGAAGAGGTAAGTTTCCCCCTGCAGACCCCAAGGGGCTCCCTCCAAATCAGGTGGCGCAGCTCTGGGCACAGGTTTCTGATCTGGGCGAGGGTTGCCTCGCGCAAAACCCCAGATTTTGCAACACAAGCTCCTTTCTCCTGGCTTGGCCATGTTTGCAAACAGGCTGCCATGTGTTCCTAAAGAGGAGGTGGCCAAAAAAAAACCCCGACAGGACTCTGTGGGAAGGATGACATCCATGTTTAGCACATGGCTTTGATTCATCAGCTTTTCAGATGGTTGAAGTGGCTTGCGTATGCGCTCTCTCTTTCTTTCTCCCCTCTCTCTTTCCCTCTCTCTCTCTTTCTCTCTTTCCCTCTCTCTTTCCCTCTCTCTCTTTCCTCCCTCTCTTTCCCTCTCTCTCTTTCCTCCCTCTCTTTCCCCCTCTCTCTCTTTCCTCCCTCTCTTTCTCTCCCTTTCCCTCTCTCCTTCTCTCTCTCTTTTCCTCTTTTCTTCTCTCTCTCTTTCCCTCTCTCTCTCTCTTTCCCCCTCTCTTTCCCTCTCTCTCTCTTTCCTCCCTCTCTCTTTCTCTCCCTTTCCCTCTCTCCCTCTCTCTCTCTTTTCCTCTTTCCTTCTCTCTCTCTCTTTTCCCCCCTCTCTCTCCCTCCCCCCCCCCCTCTCACACAGGCTTAAACACACCTGTTTGACTTTCCTTTTGAAGAAGAACTGGTGAGACCATGCTTGGAATAAGGTGTCCAATTCTGGCCACCACGATACAGGAGATTCTGGAAAGAGAGCAGAGAAGAGCAACTAAGATGACTGGGGGGGCTGGAGGATAAAACATATGAAGTTTGCAGGAATTGGGTAGGTCTAGTTTAATGAAAAGAAGGACTAGGGGAGACACGATAGCAGTCTTCCAATATTTGAGGGGTTGCCTCAAAGAAGAGGGGGTGGGAGTCAACTTATTTTCCAAAGCACCTTCAGAAGGCAGGACAAGAAGCAATGGATGGAAACTAACCAAGGAGAGAAGCAACCTAGAACTAAGGAGAAATGTCCTGTCAGTGAGAACAATTCACCAGTGGAACAGCTTGCCACCAGAAGTTGTGGATGCTCCATCACTGGAGGTTTTTAAGAAGAGATTGGACAACGATTTGTCTGAAATGGTATAGAGCCTCCTGGTTGAGCAGGGGTTGGACTAGAAGACCTCAAAGGTCCCTTCCAACCCTGTTACTCTATGTTCTGAGGAGTGGCTCTATTATTTCCTCTTGTACCAACACCACCTACTCAATTCCCTCAACCAGGAGCACAACGATACAACGGCACAAAATGTGGCCACTTGTGGCCCCGGCACCAGACCTTGGAGAGGTTGATATGATGTGTGACATGAACTCTTGCACACGCGTGATCCTTCTGAAGCCATCCTGGTTTTCTTTTTTTTTTAACAGGCACAGCTGCCCCGGTGGGAGATTCCAGTTTTCTCTTCTTGTTAAAAAGTGACAAATTGCTTTTTCCAGAAGTCAGCAAAGCTGCTTATTTTGGCCGATAAAAGATCGGAGTGTGATCTTGGGAACTTGACAAGCTTACAAAAAAGGAAAAGAAAAAAAATTGGCTCTGGAGCTGTTGTGGGATTGCTTTATAGTGCTAGTGAAATAATCTGCGGGAAGAGAAGGAAGGGAGAGGAGAAGAGGAGGAGGAGGAAGAAGAAGAAGAGGAGGAGAAAGAGAAAGAAGATGAAGAAGAAGAAGAGGAGGAGGAGAAAGAAAAAGAAGAGGAGGAGGAAGAAGAGGAGGAGGAGGAGAAAGAGAAAGAAGATGAAGAAGAAGAGGAGGAGAAAGAAAAAGAAGAGGAGGAGGAGGAAGAGGAGGAAGAGAAAGAAGAAGAGGAGGAGGAGGAGGAGAAAGAAGATGAAGAAGAGGAGGAGGAGAAAGAAAAGAAGAGAGAGAAGAGAAAGAAGATGAAGAAGAAGAGGAGGAGAAAGAAAAAGAAGAGGAGGAGGAGGAAGAGGAGGAAGAGAAAGAAGAAGAGGAGGAGGAGGAGGAGAAAGAAGATGAAGAAGAGGAGGAGGAGAAAGAAAAAGAAGAGGAGGAAGAAGAGAAAGAGGAGAAAGAAGAAGAGGAGGAGGAGGAGAAAGAGAAAGAAGATGAAGAAGAGGAGGAGAAGGAGGAGGAAGAAGAGGAGAAGGAGGAAGAGGAAGAGGAGGAGGAGAAAGAAGAAGAGGAGGAGAAAGAGGAAGAAGATGAAGAAGAGGAAGAGGAGGAGGAGGAAGAGAAAGAAGAAGAGGAAGAGGAGGAAGAGGAAGAAGAGGAAGAGGTGGAGGAGAAAGAAGAAGAAGAGGAGGAGGAGGAATATAGAATCATAGAGCTGGAAGGGACTTTGGAGGTCTTCTAGTCCAACCCCCTGTTCAACCAGGAGACCTTGAATCATTCAAGTCAAATGTTGTCCAATCTCTTCTTCAACATCACCAGTGATGGAGCATCCAGAGCGTCGGGAGGCAAGCCCATTACATTGATTAATTGTTCTCTCTCTCTCAAAAATTTCCTCCTCACTTGTAGGTTGGCTCTGTCTTTAACAAGTTTTCACCCATTACTTCTTGTCCTGCCCTCTGGTGCCTTCCCCCACTCCCCAAATACTTCTCTTAGATAGGCCAGGCCTACCTAGCTAGCTCCCTCTATCACACATTTTAACTTCAAGACCGTCAGAAGAGAAAAAGAAAACAGAAAAAGGAGAAAAAGAAGAAAAAGGCCAAACTTTAGACTGACAGGATGAAGCCACCTTTCGGTTCTGTCATCGGCCCAAAATAAGCCATTGTTGGAACATGTTTCTGGTAGTAACTGATAAACATACCCTGTTTCCCCGAAAATTCGACCTACCCTGAAAGTAAGTCCTAGCTTGATTTTTACACATGTGCCCAATATAAGCCCTTCCCCCTAAAATAAGCCCTAATTAAGATCCCGTCCACTCCAGGTAAAAATTAAGCTAGGGTGGGGATGGTGGGTGGTGGAGCTGCCCCACTACTTACCTTTGGACAGTTGTAGCCAGGCCTCGCCCACCCCAACACCTGCCTCGCTGGCTCATTTCTTCTGCAACTTGGCAAAGCTTTCCTGAAGGCCTCTGGAGCTGATAACAAAGCTCTGGATCGATCCTGAAGTTCCTGAAGGCCTCTGACAGCAAAAAGGAGGCCGGGGGATGACGCGTGCAAGTGAGGTTAGTCACTGGATGACTTCCCCCCAAAATAAGACCTGGTGTCTTTTTTGGTGGCAAAAAAAAGTATAAGACAGGGCCTTATTTTCGGGGAAACGCGGTGTTAGTTTTCACTTGTCCTGGGAACGACCAGATCATGGATCTTAAGGGAAATCAAGTTTATGTCTTTTGCAGCCATGCAGGGACTCAAGGCTAGTTCCCTGCTTGGCTCCTCCTTCCAGCCTTGAGCAGCAATTTCCCAACATAAATAAAGTTCATTCTGGCCGTTGCCACGCCTCTTAATTCCTCTTTGCTGGGATCCATGCGCGCTTGGTTATCTCTAGGCTGGGCCAGGCTATGGCACATCAACTCAGGCCCGATCTGTCAGGTCTGAAAAAGATGCCTTTGATAAGTTTTTGCCGCCGTGAAAGTTTTCAGAGGCAGCTGACATATATTTGCTCCCGAGCGCTGTGATGCTGCGTTTGTTCCCAGCTCCTTTCGCTCCTCCGCCTTTTCTCCTCTCCTACCGAGGTTTTAATTTTAACAAAACCTCTGTCTCTTGTGAAGGCAGCATCAACATCCATCCTGTGCAACGGAGTACTTTCTCTGCTGTCACCGATTTCCCGGGAATTTTAAGAAGAAGAAGAAGGAGGAGGAGGAGAAGAAAATAACAGCCTCTGGCTATTCTTTCAAATTAATACCCACTGATGACCAATTATTTTGCCCGCCTGTGCACAGGGAGGTGTAACTAAAATCTGGTTTGTTGCACCCAAGGCTCTCCCCTTGAAACCCCTTTCAACCCCTCCTTGTTCTGAACCCCCCTTAGAAGTCTCCGATGTTCCTTGGGAAATTTCATCCCCCGCGTGAGAAAATAAAATTAAAATTGGAGGGGGAAAAAAGTTTTAATGAGCTGCGGACCCGTCAGTGGGAAACTCTGTTCTAATCCCCATAGAGATCTGTTTTGCCCAAAAAGCGAATCACACCTGTCAGGATGGAACACGTGTACACCCCAAAAAAGTGTCAGCCTTCTATTTGCAAATTATAACGATTGTTTCTTTTCATCTCGGATTCCATTTTTAGAGAGGAAAGGGGAGGGGAGGAGAGAGAGAAAGAGAGAGAGAAGAGCTGGCTGTTTCTTATCTGTTAATATATATATATATATATATATATTTATATATGGAAGAGTTTGTCATTCATTTCGAGCTCCTGCAATTTTGATTTTAAAATACTGTTAATAGTTCATTATGGGTTTTATTTAAAAAAAAAAACAACTTATTTGGCAGCGAAAGGGAGCTCATTAAAAAAAGAGAAAGAGAGCAAGTAGGTTTCCAGAAAGCTCAGCTTTAACTTCTCTGCTGCTATAACCAGGGGGAAGAGGGTTTTAAGTTCCTCAGCTAAAGACTTCCTGCCTCTTAAAAATTATTTAGCAGAGGAGTTTATTAAAAATACAAAAGGGGGGAGAGAGAGGTGCCTGGTGAAAGGGAACAGTTTTGAAAGCATGCATAAATACATTTTAGAGGGTCTAATGAGGAGGGGATTCTGTGGGCATTTCTTGTCTTCCGAGCATCTTCCAAACAAGATGGGTGGGTGAATGGATGGATAGATGGTTGGATAGGAGGATGATAGATAGATAGATAGATAGATAGATAGATAGATAGATAGATAGATAGATAGATAGATACATAGATAGAGTGGGTGGATGGATGGAGAGAGGGAGGGAGATGGGTATACAGACAGCTAAATGATAAATAATTAGGATAAATTCATGAATGGATTCAGAGAAGAATCAATGATAGATAGATAGATAGATGGATGGATGGATGGATGGATGGATGGATGGATGGATGGATGGATAGGATAGGATAGGATAGGATAGGATAGGATAGGATAGGATAGGATAGGATCGGATAGGATAGGATAGATGATGATAGATATAAGATAAGGGAGGGAGGGAAGGAGAGAGAAAGAGAGGTGGATAGATACAGATAGGCAGATAGATGATAAATTGGATGGATGGATGGATGGATGGATGGATGGATGGATGGATGGGTGGGTGGATGAATGGATGGATGGATGGATGGAGAGAAGAAGGGAAAAGTCTGCTTTATGTTATATTTCGGAAGGGTCAAGGGTGAAAAGATTAGATAGACAGACAGATAGATAGATGGTAGATAGATGATAGATAGATAGATAGGTGTTAGATAGATAGATAGATAGATAGGTGTTAGATAGATAGATAGATAGATAGAGAGAGAGAGAGAGAGAGAGAGATAGATAGATAGATAGATAGACATCCAGAAGATATAGGCTAAGGTTGGATGAAGGACCAGAATCTGCAAATACAGGAAATTTGGCTAGCATCTGGAACGCAATCCAGAACAAGAATCTAAATTGTTGATTTGTCTTTGTCACAGTCCCCCAGACCTGCAGACATCCAGAGGAAGACATGAGGGAACTAACACAGGGCAACCACCACGGTTGCTCTCACTGTCACGAAATTCCTCCTTACTTGTCGGTTGCTTCTCTCCTTGCTAAGTTCCCACCCATTGCTTCTTGCCTTGCCTTCTGGTGATTTGGAAAATAAATCCCTTCTTCTTCCTGGCAGCCCCTTCCATTCTTTGCAGTGGGCTAAATCAACACAATTTGGCAAGCGGGGGTATGTGTGTGTGTGTGTGTAGGATGTGGACCGGAATTGTGGACAGGGTTCCCCCAAAAATATTCTGCACGCCTCAGGCTGGGTGTGATCCGTGAGGCACTCCGCCCTTTAGGCACACCAACCCCCAGTTTGCAGGCAGAGGGGGACGAGGGGGTAGCGGAAAGCTTTCTCTAAGAGCAGCCTCTTGGGATGGATAGGCACTTGATCAAGCTCGTAACATCATTAGCCAACATGAGCAGAAATTAAGTCTCTCCGAAGCATGTGGCAAGACATAATTAGGAATAAAAGTCACGCCAGGAGCAAAACAAGCTGTGGCTGAAAGAGAAGGAGGGCACCTATTTACGTACGTGAGTAAATAGCGGTTTACAGAGCCCCGGACATATTTGCGATTCTTCAAACCAGGAGGAAGAATCCTAGAATTTGTGTTCAAGGCTTCCTTTAGGAGGCCAGGTATTAGTCTACCAAGGAGCAGGCAAGCTCCTTTGAGGTCATCAAAAGGCTTATAACAGGATTGGAAGGGACCTGGGAGGTCTTCTAGTCCAACCCCCTGCTTAGGCAGGAAACCCTATAGCGTTTCAGACAACTGGTTGTCCAATCTCTTCTTAAAAACTTCCAGTGTCAGCGTATTTACTGATTAATTGTTCTAACTGTCAGGAAATTTCTCCTTAGTTCTAGGTTGCTTCTCTCCTTGATGAGTTTCCATCCGTTACTTCTTGTCCTACCTTTTGCAGAATAGCTTGACTCCCTCTTCTTTGGGGCAGCCACGGACTTCATCAAGCCCAGGGATAAAACTGAGCAACGATGGATGGTTGTTTTTAATGCATTTTTCTTTGCAGTCTTGCTGACTAAGAGGTTCTGCTCTGAGGTGACGTTTTTAGTCTTCTCCTAGAAGCAAGGGTGGTTGGTGTCTTTTAGAGGGAAACAATGTTGGTGAGCTTCTCCTGGAATCATAATGGGCTGTCCTAGAAGCCATGGTAGTGGATGTCACTTAGAAGCAAGCACTGATGGTGGGTTTGTCCTACAAGCAAGCAATAGTGGTCAAAGGTTGTCTATCACCTTTGATCAAACGTCACATTCTTTGCTTGATAGAGAGCGAATGGTCAGTTTTTGTAGGGTTATTGTAGATTTCTTCAAGGTAAGGAACACAACGAGGCCTAAATGGGGAACGTCGGTGCCCAAGACATCCGAGACCGCTTGGGATGGTTCACGTTTTGTCATGTGGTCTCTTGGGATTGGGAAATCGGCAACTTTCTTGGCCGCATGGAAACTTCTGAAGCTCAGCAACCAAACAGTTAGTAGGTTAAGAGTGTTGTAGAAGGAGAGGAACATTACCTTGGGGTAGTCAAAAATCAGGAGGAATTTGTTCCTGTAGTCTCCAACTAAATACATAAATGAACGAACGAACAAGTCCATACCAGGTATCCCTTTTAGTGTGACTAAGTATCTGAGATAAAAGTAGACATGATTGTGTGTCAGATGAAATTAAAACTGGAAAAAAAAAAGCTAGGAAGAGAAAGAAGGAATCATAACAATTTGGCCGATGGGGTCAAAGTTCCATAATTTGAAGTCCGTGGACGTGGCCAAGATGATTTTCTGATTTAGGTGCAGGTAGGGAATGCAGATGTTGGATGATTCCAAGCTCAAGCTCACTGTATCGTGGTTTAGTGTGATCTGCGGTTACGGTAAGGTCCTTGATGTTCTTATCCTTGTCACTTTCCTCCTAAAACCAGGCCCTCAACGCCTTTCTTCGATCTGCTGCAGCACAAATACAGAGAGATTTGGATGGACGAGCAGAGGGCGGTCATCAAAGCTGAGAAAGCTGAGAAGAAACAAAAGGTCAGACGGCTTTTATAAGGCCAAAAAGTCAACCGTTCTTTTGTAGACGCACACGTTGGTCAAGTTCTTGGACTTAGAAGCCATTAGCTGGTTCAACTTGATGTAGGGAAGACAACAACCCTAGATCACAGTTTCTCAACCTTAGGAACCCTAAGATGTATGGCCTTCAGTTCCCAGCCAACATGCATGGACGTCAACTCCCACCTGAGGATTTCTGGGAGTTGGAGTCCATACATCTTAAAAGTTGTTCAAGGCTCAGAAACTCTGGTCTTAATGCTCTAATTTCTTTGATGGAACTGCTTTCTGAAGAAGGTCAGCGAACGGCTCTTGGGGTTTATTTATATTTTTTGTCACTCGTCCTTTAGAGTTAACAGTGTGGATTTTATTTATTCTTGTTCATTTATTACTTACATCTTGTTTGATGTCCTTTGAAAGGAAAAGTTGGGTCTTCAAAATGACCTGGTTATCAAATGTGTTACAAGATCCCAGCATGTGTGGCAAGCTAATTATGTAGCATAAATAGAAATAATCGGATATCTTCTTCAAGGAGTATATCTCACCTTCGTGATGGCGCCTGACATGATTTGGAGATAAGATTTCCAAATAGTCAACACGGGAACCAAACTTTTCCGTTCCCAATTAAGTCTCCAAAACTTTCCAGCTTTGGAGATGTCTGCTCTCCTGACCACGTTTCAACAGTTTTCCATAGTCTTCCCAACCATGCCTCTAGGGGGCGGTGCTCATCTCCGTTCCAAAGCCAAAAAAGAGCCAGTGCTGTCCGAAGACGTCTCCGTGGTCATGTGGCCGGCAGGACTAAACGCCTTCGAAGGCGCACGGAACGCTGGTCCCTTCCTACCAAAGGGGTCCCTGTTTTTCTACTTGCATTTTTTTAACGTGCTTTCAAACTGCTAGGTTGGCAGAAGCTGGGACAAGTAAAAACAAATAAGTTCAGAGAGCACCAAGGACCACACGATCATCTCCTCCTCCTCCTCTTCCCTTCCTCTTCCCAAATAACACTTCCTTCTAGCACTGATGGTGTTACCTAGTTGTGTCATGAAACGTCTGCAAGAAAACAAATAAGTTCAGAGAGCACCAAGGACTTCACGATTGTCTCCTCCTCCTCTTCCTCCTCGTCCTCCTCCCCCTTCTCAAACCCCACTCCCTTCTAGTACTGATGATGTTACCTATTTGGGTCATGAAATGTCTGCAAAGAACCACCATGTTCAGAGAGCACCAGTGACCCGTCTACGTATGGGCTTCCTGCCTGTCCTACTTGGCCAGGCTGACCCAATCCCTGTGGCCCATTAGCAAGCAGCATCCTTGATTTCCCCGCCCCCTCAGTTGAGGTTGGTCTCCCCAACCAACCGGTGTCTTTATATGTGTGATGCATTCTCCTGGGTGATTTTCTAAGGCTGGCCTGCTCCTTTGATGTGCTTCAGAAACGTCGGGGAAAATTCTATGAGACTCGGACGTGTTTGCTGAGGAAGTTCCAGCCTCCCATGAAAAAGGAGGAACTTTGGCGTATCCCCCATTTTCAAAAGGTGGGTCTGAACCTGGAAAAGGGCTTATTCTGAATGGCAAGGCAGGGGCCGGCTCCACAACAGCCCTCCTACCCGCCTGAAGTAAATTCAGATTTAAGCAAATTCAGTAAAGTACATTCAGATTTAAGTTAATTCAGTAAAGTAAATTCAGATTTAAGTAAATTCAGTAAAGTAAATTCGGATTTAAGTAAATTCAGTAAAGTAAATTCAGATTTAAATAGCTGAAACACACCGGATCTCTCCAAATACTCCTTGACTTGACGGCCACAACTTGGAACAGAAATTCCGATGCTAAGCAAGATGGCTGTTAAGTGAGCCGTGCCCGACTTTAGGACCTCCGTGGCCCCGGTTGTGTGGCGAATTGCTGAAGTCATTAAGTGAACTGTGAGGTCCTTAAGCAAGTCTGGGTTCTCTCGTTGATTTTCGCTGGTCGGAAGCCAGTGGCAATTCTGTTTGGTGAATTATTATTATTGTTGTTATTATTATTATTATCATCATCATCATTAGTATCATTATTATTATTATTTTAAAAAGAAGCAAGTAAACTTGGGATGGCGGCTTGTCTAAAGGGAACATGAACGCTGGATCATTCCAATAAAAATGTCACCAGTTTGAATGTCACACCAGCCACCAGGGCGAAAAATAGCCACCTGGATTTTTTCTCGGAGGCTGAATTCAAAAAGTTATTGAACCTCCTCCTAAGAAAACAGAGGGAAGAAAATATTTTCTCGGACGTTACATTCAGAAGTGTTCGCTTTGGGTTGTCTGGAGGGGTTTGTCTTCTGTAGGGACTAGAGGACCTCCAAGGTCCCTTCCAACACTTCTGTGGTTCTGTTATTATTATTATTATTTTTCAGTCCGGCGGTGAGCTCATGTTTGTTGACCCTCCCCGAGGGAGTATCGAATTGCGAAGCCCAGAACTACCTTTCAAAATGTGATACAGTAGATTACTCCTTAATGGCTCCCTCTGGGTTCCTTTCTTCTTCTTCTTTTTTTTAAGGAATCTTTAACAGAATAACAGAGTTGGAAGGGACCTTGGAGGTCTTCTAGTCCAACCCCCTGTTTAGGCAGGAAACCCTATACCATTCCAGACCAATGACTGTCCAACCAGTGTTAAAAACTCCCTGTGTTGGAGCATTCACAACTTCCAGAGTCAAGTTGTTCCACTGATGAATTGTTCTAGGTCAGGAATATCTCTCCTTAGTTCTAGGTTGCTGCTCTTCAAGATGAGTTTCCATCCGTGGCTTCTTGTCCTGCCTTCTGGTGCTCTGGAGAACGGCTTGACTCCCGCTTCTTTGGGGCAGCCCCTGAGATATTGGAAGACTGCTATCATATCATCCCCAAGTCTTTTTTTTCCTACGGATTTTGCAAAGCCACACGTAACCAAGTTTGCTTGTTTACTCCTGAGCTTCAGGGTTGAGGGAAGCCAACCAGGGTGTCCCAAGCTCACTCGCTTGCTCTTTTTAATTTTTTATTCCCCCTGGCACAAAACCCGCGTCCTGTATGGCTCTCCAAGCGCCTTTCTCATCCGTCTGCTTCTTGGTTGACAACCCTATCAAAAACAGCCCGGGATAGACACGATCCTGTTTCACTCACAGGCAGTTTATGAAAAGGAAGGGGGAAAAAAAAAACCAGAAGCCGAGGCCAGGAGGGGGAGAAGAGGATGCAAATAAAGAGAAAGGAGGGAGGGAGATGGAAACCATCATGGAGGGAAAAATGGAAAATTAAAAAGGGGGAGAGAGCTCATGAGGTATATCTCACCTGGGTATCCCCCCTCCCTCCGGCAGCCCTCCCGCCAATTAAATCAAAAACGGTTTGTTTTTAATGGTCTTTTACATTGACAAGTGGACTATCATTTTAGGGCCTGAAAGCTGTCAGGGAGCGAAGGCGTGAATCCTCCGTTGATAATGCCCAGCGGTTCCAATTAGGCACCGAGGCCGTTCCTGGTGCGTTAATGACTCCCCCGACACCGGGCTTGCCCCTTCGGCACTGCCTGATTCCTCTTCTTACCTCCCCCCTTTGCCTCTTCCTCTGACACCACAAATTACTGACACAAAACGGAGACAACTTGGCGTCTCCTGGCCAGGCCAGGCCCAGGCCTGTGGGCTTAATGAGCAAGGGAAGTTGTTCTCTCTTTCTTGTTTTGTTTTTTTCCTTCCCTTCCCCTTTTTTCTTCCTTCCTTCCCTCCTTCCCTTCCCTTTGCCCCTCTTCCGTATATTTCCACCACCCGCTTCACCGAGGAGGGTTGTCTTCTCCTCGCTAAGTTCTTTTCTTGTTTGACAGCTGCTCGCAAGTTGACCTTATAAAAGATTTAGCATCTCTCGTTATTTCCCTGCCAAGCGTTGACGACCGAAGACGGGTGATGAGTTGAGAGGACGGCAAAGGGGAGGTGGGAGAAGAACGGTGGGTCTGTAAAAGATGGGTGAATCGGTAGGGAAAGCTGGGAACTTGTACGCCCCGCGGTGTGTGCACCGTGCCGGAGAGTTTTTTTTTTTGCGAGAAAGGAGTCGCGAGTCTCAAGTCAGCCCTGAAATCTTAGCTTAGCGGGCGTTGTAAACGTCCCTCCGGGCTGTGCAAAATGCCGGACAAGGGACAGGTCAGTTAGAGAAGACTCACGGAAAGGCTCAAGCTGGTGACTTCACGCCCTTGGAAAGTTTGGTGGGATCGAAGAGTCTTCCCAGGGTGTTCCCAGGATTCGTAACCGCCAAGGAATTCTAGAAACCACGATCCAACCAAAAGAAGGCCCATCTTGGTCCAGGATTTTGCTTTCTCCCTGTGATCAGCCAAATTTGATTTTGCTCACCACGCTGTAAAAAAAGAGGTTGAGGCTCTAGAAAGAGTGCAGAGAAGAGCAACCAGGCTGATGAGGGGACTGGAGGCTAAAAGATATGAAGAACAGTTGCAGGAATTGGGCCTGGATAGTCTAGTGAAGAGAAGGATCAGGGGAGACAAGAGAGCAGCCTTCCAATAGCTGCCACAGAGAGGAGAGGTCAAGCTATTTTCCAAAGCACAAGGAAGGAAAGAAGGAAGGAAGGAAGGAAGGAAGAAAGGAAGGAAGGAAGGAAGGAAGGAAGGAAGGAAGGAAGGAAGGAAGGAAGGAAAGGAAGGAAAGAAGGAAGGAAGGAAGGAAGGAAGGAAGGAAGGAAGGAAGGAAGGAAGGAAGAGAAGGAAGGAACGAAAGACATCTTAATGAAGGATGAAAGTTTGGTGGGATAGTACTATCACCAGAGTCTAAATATCTATACCAGTGTACAATCAATGCCCAACGCTATAGAGCCCTGCACACCAGAACAATGAGACACAAGGACCGTTTTTCCCCGAACGCCCTCACTGCTAAACAACTAATTCCCTCAACACTGTCCAACTATTTGCAAAGTCTGCACTACTATCACTATTACTATCACTCCTCCCATCCTTCCTTTCACCCACTTATGACTGATTGACTGTAACCTTGTTGCTTGTATCCTAACGATTTTTATTGACTCCTGGTATAATTTGATTGCTTATTGTACCTTGTGACTATTATTAAGTGTTGTACCTTATGATTCTTGACTCTTGATGAACGTATATTTTCTTTTATGTACACTAAGAGCATTTGCACCGAAGACAAATTCCTTGTGTGTCCAATCACACTTGGCCAATAAAAGAATTCTATTCCGTTCTATTCTATGAGCATAAGATCAAAATCAGACCATCAGTCAAGAAACAAATAATACCCCAGTCAAGACCTGCCAACCAAGATAACAGCAAATGGTCCCAATCATTGGGGCAGTAGAATCTCCAAGACCACTCCCAGTAATTCTTCAAGAAGAGATTGGACTGCCATTTGTGAGAAATGGTGTAGGGTCTCCCGCTTGGGCCGGGGGTTGGACTAGATGACCTGCAAGGTCCCTTCCAACTCTGATTATCTGTTAAACCTGTTAAACACTCACAGGGCAAGCATTGGCATTGATGATGTTACCTAGTTGGGTAATGAAATATCTGCAAGATAACAACCAAGCTCAGAGAGTAACAAGGACCTCACAGTCTTCCTCCCCCTCCCTCTCCCTCCTCCTCCTCCTCTCTGTAAATCCCCCTCCCTCCTGGCACTGATGACATCACCTAGCTGAGCAATGAAATGTCTGCCAGAAAACCACCAAACTCAGAGAGCACCAAGGACCCTTGCGATAAAGGATTCAATAAAAGGAGGGAGCAACCGAGGCCCTGCTCTCAAGCACACCCCAATAGCGTTCATGTATAACAAAACTGAGGCTGCTTGGTTCACAAGGAGCCAGGGGAGATCCTGCCCCCACTTTGTCCTCCTCCTCCTCCTCCCCCCCAAAAATAAAACAAGCCTACTTAAACAGGAGCCTAATTATGGATTTAGATGTCCAATTCGGAAAACGCCAACTGATCTGCGTTAATGAGATCTGAGGACTTAATACCTGCGTGTCCGCAATTATCTCTGCGGCTGGAGATTTGGTCTGCCAATCAAGAAATTACCTTTCGGTGTCTGAATGGTTCATTAAGCCTCCTTGGGAGGAGCAGGATGAGGGGCTTGAGGTGGACCAGGCGGAGAGGACTTAATCAACCATTCCCAAAGGATGGAAGTCCTCGGAGAACGTTGCAACGGAAGAGCAGGATTGAAAGAGGAGAGATGGAGAGAGGCCTTCTTAACTCGGTCCGATCCTTCCTAGCACTCTGAAGACCAGAGTGGTCAAGAGTTGAAGGTGGAATCCATGTTCTTTATCCTCCATGAAGCAAGGAGGACGTCTGTGGAGATTGTCGGTCAAGGTGGTTTATTTTTCTCTCAAAAGTCCATTGGACTTTGTTTCTCCTTTGAAGACATGTCTCTCTCCTCATTCAAGAAGCTGCTTTAGTTCTGAAGATCTGAAGAAGCTTCTTGGATCAGAAATGAAATGTGTCTTCAAGGAAAAACGAAGTCCAGTGACCTTGTGAAAAAGCACCTTTGGGTTAAGCATGGAAGCCCGCTGGGCAAGTTGGCTCCTAAGATTGAGAAGTCCAAAAAAGTCCATCTACTACCACTGCACACACATCCCATTGGGCCAACATGGTAGATTTTTGGTCCATAACCTTCCATGAAGACCTGGTCTTCATCCTGCAGTGGATAGATTGGGATGTTGGTGATGATGATGATATGATGATGATGATGATGATGGTTGTTCCCCAGGTAGATATCCCTTCACAGATCTCATCTGAAGACCTGTAGGAGGAGATTCCTCCTGAGATCTTCTCAGGACCAAGAACCATGTGTCAACATCCTACTTTTCTTTGCATTACTCTCTCTCTAGAATCTGCAGCCTCCTTGGACTTCAACTCTTCCCTTCATCCCCAAGGAAGGATCTCAGGAAGGAGATCCTCCCGGGGGGGGGGCTTTTTCCTACAGGGCAGCCAAGGGGGCTGCAGAAGGATGGAGAGATGGGGAACAAACTGTTCTCTCTTCAACAACCACCTCCATCCTCCCTGACTTCTTAACATTGTTGATAGACCATAAGTTCTAGTCTTGCCTTAGGCATGAAAGTCAGTTGGGTGACTTTGGACCAATCACCAGGAAATGGTGAGTTCTAGTCCCACCGTAGACATGAAAGCCAGCTAGGTAATCTTGGGCTAGTCCCTCCCTCTCAGCCCAACCCACCTCACAGGGTTGTGGTTGTGGGGAAAATAGGAGGAAGAAGGAGTATTGAATATCTCTGCCAACTTGAGTTGTTTGTATGATACCAGTGGCATATTCCACGAGCACAAAACACTTCTAAATCTATTGGTCATTACTCGTGTCTCTAATGAAGGTGACACCTGTCATCTTTCTGGATCCAAGAAGTCATTTGATCTCTCTCTCTTCCCCCTCCCCTCTTTCATCTTCTCTAGGTTGACCCACACCTCTCTACCTTCCCAGATCATGCTTCATACAAGAAGGCGTTTGAGGTCTTCCATTCAGAAGTTCCCGTGAGGATCGGGCCTCTGGCTCAAGGCCTTTATACCACAGCCTATTAAGACCTATCTGGAGGGGAGGAAGAGAGGAGGAGGAAGAGGAGGAGGCTGAACCACAAAAAAAAAATAAACAAAATAAACCCAGAAGACTTAATTGCAGATTTCTATTTTAGGACTGGAGATAGGTTTGTTCGCCTGATTATTAAACTTACTTTTTAACCCGATGCCTTTATTTGGTCTTTAATGTGTCTGGAATGAGTTAATCTGATTTTTCCCCCCTTGGAAGGCTCATTGAATTCTAGGCAATCTTCTGGGACAGTTTTATCTTCCACTGGAAACTTGCAAATCGGTTCCCGCCCCTTCTTCATCATGGACCCCCTTGAAATACCTTTTGTGGCCGGAATGGGACAACTCGCCACAGCCAACTTGCCACGATCAACTTGCCATGGCCAACTCGCTACTGGACCACTCCACCCATCAAGTTAATTATTTAAAATAATTTAGAAAAGATTTTAATTTTTGTCCTTAGCCTTTCATTTGCATGCTTCCTCTTGCAATCCTTTCTTTCGTGATTCTGTTCCACTATTTCTTTGATACTAGTGTGACTCTTCTCCTGCGGGGAGTTGGCCAAGATTTTAATCATAACATTTTTTTTTCAAGCCCCTGGGATGACATCATGGACTCCTCCGGGGGGACCAGACCACAGGTTGAGAACCCCCTGAGTTAAACCTTCAGTCCTTTGTTAGAGGAATTTCAAATGACCCCCTTTTAAGACTTGTTAAACATGGTCAGCAAACCAACTGAGGTAGAGTGGGGCTTGTAAATGCCCTGAACTATAAACTCGCGACTCGCGTTTGCCTCACACACTCTTAGACATCAAAACACAACTTGCCAAACTTGTCAACGATGTGTCAATGCAACTTGGAAGTTGTGTGAATGCAGGAAGTCAAGGTCAGAGGACTTCCAACATTGGATTCTTCCATGCTTTGTAAGAGAGCCTTTTTTGAAATCTCATCATGTAAACTCTTCTTCTTCTTCTTCTTCTTCTTCTTCTTCTTCTTCTTCTTCTTCTTCTTCTTCTTCTTCTTCTTCTTCTTCTTCTTCTTCTCCTTCTTCTCCTCCTCCTCCTCCTCCTCCTCCTCCTCCTCCTCCTCCTCCTCCTCCTCCTTCTTCTTCTTCTTCTCCTTCTTCTTCTTCTTTTTCTTCTTCTTCCAAATGTGTTCTCTCTCTTCTCCTTTATGCATGGATGCTTCTTATCTTAGAGTGACACCCACTGGCAATTCTGAGATCCTTGTGAGAGACTTGGTGGACCGATTCCTTCCCATCACCGTCTTCTTGGGAAGGGAGAAGCAGCAATCTAGCTAACCAAACTTCCTCTCTCAGCCTTTCTCTTTTTCTCTCTGGGTTCCTTCCTTCGTGGGGATGGCTTTTGACTTCTCTTTACTCCCTTGCTGTAAAATTCTCCAACAGTTGGACATATCAAAACAAACTAAGGTGATCTCTGAAGCTGGAAGAAAAGCATCCAGGGATTTGAGTAGCATCTTCTTCATCTTTCTCAAAAAGGAGGACCAGCAAGAGAGCGGACGTGCAAACCTGAATGGCTAGTTGGGTTGTGTACTTGTAGGGTACAAGTTCTTCCTTCCCAAATGGTCCAAGAAGTTGCCTGAAAGCCTGAAGACTACTTGACAGTCCTCGTCGACACTATTGGCGTATAACACTTTCCTATGTTTTGGAACCTAAATCTAGAAACGTTGAAATATTGAGACCAGAATGTCAGAATATGGAATTGGAATGTGAGCTCCAATCCTATTCAGATGTTCAGTGCATTGCGTAACCTTTGGGTTATTTTTTGGAGAAGGAAGGAAGGAAGGAGATGGGAGTGTGTGGGAGGGGTGGAGGAAGGAAGGAAGGAGGAAGGAAGGAGATGGGAGTATGTGGTAGGGATGGAGGAAGGAAGGAAAGAGGAAGGAAGAGAAGGAAGGAGATGGGAATGTGTGGGAGGGATGGAGGAAGGAGGGAAGAAGGGAAGAGAAGGAAGGAAGGAAATGGGAATGTGTGGGAAGGATGGAGGAAGGAGGGAAGGAAGAGAAGGAAGGAAGGAAGGAGATGGGAGTGTGTGGGAGGGGCAGAGGAAGGAGGGAAGGAGGAAGGAAGAGAAGGAAGGAGATGGGAGTGTGTGGGAGGGGCAGAGGAAGGAAGGAAGGAGGAAGGAAGAGAAGGAAGGAAGGAGATGGGAATGTGTGGGAAGGATGGAGGAAGAAGGGAAGGAGGAAGGAAGAGAAGGAAGGAGATGGGAGTGTCTGGGAGGGGCAGAAGAAGGAGGGAAGGAGGATGGAAGAGAAGGAAGGAGATGGGAATGTGTGGGAAGGATGGAGGAAGGAGGGAAGGAGGAAGGAAGAGAAGGAAGGAGATGGGAGTGTGTGGGAGGGATGGAGGAAGGAGGGAAGAAGGAAGGAAGAGAAGGAAGGAAGGAAATGGGAATGTGAGGGAGGGACGGGTTATTGGATTATATTTTGGAGAAGGAAGGAAGGAATGAGAGAGAGAGAGAGAGAGAGAGAGGGAGATTTCACCAATTCCAATTCCACTAAACTTCACACGAGTGGCATTTGCACAAACCCACATAACCTACCCATGTTCCACAATTTGCATAAGGCACATAACCCTAAATTAAAACAGCTCGACAAGAGGTGAGTTTCCCCAGCCTGTCCGTTTTCTATTGACGCTTTTTTCTTCAGCAAAAGCGTAAGAAGAGAATCAGGTTAGATTAGAAACTTTAGTTGGGGGTCTGGCTTTAGTCTCGCCTCTCTCTCTCTCTCTCTTCCTCCCTCCCCCCTCCCCACAACTCTCCCCCCCTTCCACCCCCTAGTTGTTCTCTGACAGCTTGCAACCGGCCTTGACTTCAGATGGGAGCTGGGCAAACTCCCACAGGAAAAGCACCTTCCTGGGCCCCGCTTACAAGCTGCTAAGTCAAAAGGAAGTCTTAGGAAGGAGGTGCGGGAGGGCTGGCAGGAGGGAAGGGTGGAGATAGGGGTGGGGGAATGAGGGAGAGGACGAGAGAGAGTGGAGGGGAGGAAGACTGTTCGCAAATGGAAAGAGAGGTAAAGAGAGAAGGGAAAGAGAGGGGTAGGAAAAGATAGGAAAAGAGGAAAGGCAGAATGAAAGAGAAGAAAAAAGATTGGAAGAAAGGAGAAGAAAGGAAATGAGAAAGGGAGAGGGAAAGAGAAAGAAAGAAAGAGAGAGAGAAAGAAAGAAAGAAAGAAAGAAAGAAAGAAAGAAAGAAAGAAAGAAAGAAAGAAAGAAAGAAAGAAAGAAGGAGGGAAGAAGGGGTAATAAGGATGGAAGGGAGGAAGGAAAACAAGACAGTAATGATCACAGCCGTCCAAAGCAGGTTAATATAGAACTTACTTATTTCATCGCCTTCCTTCCTGCCTCCCTCTCATTCTTTTTCTCATTTTCTCTCTTTCTCTTACTCCCTTTCAATCTTCCGCATTTTATCTCTCTTAATCCTCCCTCCCTTCCTTTCCTTTCTCCTTCCATCCTTTTTCTCGTTCACTGTCCTCTTTCCCTTTCTTTCAATCTTCTGCAGTTTCCTCTTAACCCTCCCTCCCTCCTTTCCTCTCTCTCTTCCTTCCTAGCCTTACCTCCACCTTCCCCAGAAAGAATTGGGGGGGGGGGCCTTCAATCAACACAGACTTTTCCTGCTTCAGTAACAAAAAATTCCCGCAGGGGGGGAGGGGGGCTTTTGTGGGACGAAGCCCTGATCTCCCCAAAGACGACAATTTCTAACAAAACGGCGGAGCAACAGACCCAGCTTGGGGGCGGTGGGGGGTGTCGAGGGAAATAAAAAAAACCCTACCCCTAAAAAAGTGAAGGGACTGAAAGACTCCTCCCCTAAGTCTTATTAATTTTTAATAGGTGTCTTCTCTTGTCACGGCCACTTAATTCAAATTTATCTGCAATTTTTTTTTTTTGCAATAACAATGACAGCAAATTGTTGTATTATTCTTGCAGAGCTGGGAATTGAATTGAAATCCTTCAGGGCAGGGTGGAGGGGGGGGCGGTGCTTGGCTTTGGGTTTAGGAGACCCTTCGGAGGCTCCTAAAAATCGGCCCTTTTGCTAAGGTGTGTATTTTGCAGTGCCTGTGTGTGTGTCGTGTTGTGTGCCTAGGGAGTTGTGTGCCACCCGGAATCTCCTTTCTCCATCCAGTATTTGCCATTTCCAATTTTATTATTATTATTATTATTATTATTATTATTATTATTATTACATTAGCATTAGCATTGTTGTTGTTGTTGTTGTTATAGTTGGAAAAAATCCCTCTCAGCCAGATGTTTAGACTGGATTGGGCATTTTGGTCCACCTTATTATTATTTCAGTTTTTTTGTAGCTGCCCAACTACAGGGTTCTTTTTTTCCCCTTTAACTTCTCTCTACTCTGAGTATTATTTCATTGTCAAAGTTTGAACACCTGGAAAGTATTCACTGTCCTCGTTTTCTTGAAATTCTGTCTGTCTTCTGCCTATCTATCTATCTCTATCTCCCTCTATATCTATATCTACATCTATCTCTCTATTTCTCTGTCTTTCTCTCTATCATCTCTATCTATCATATCTCTATTTATCTATCTCCATCTCCCTCTATATCTATCTCTACATCTATTTATCTATCTGTCCATCTATCCATCTCCAACTCCTCCATTTCTACATCTATCTATCTATCTATCTATCTATCTATCTATCTATCTATCTATCTATCTATCTTCAATTCCTATAACTATCTCTACATCTATTTATCTATCAATCTATCCATCCATCTCCATCTCTACATACATCTATCTATCTATCTATCTATCTATCTATCTATCTATCTATCTATCTATCTATCATCTCTATCCTATCTATTTATCTATCTACCATCTCTATCCTATATATTTATCTATCTTCTCTATCCTATCTATCTATCTATCTATCTATCTATCTATCTATCTATCTATCTACCATCTCTATCCTATCTATTTATCTATCTACCATCTCTATCCTATATATTTATCTATCTTCTCTATCCTATCTATCTATCTATCTATCTATCTATCTATCTATCTATCTATCTATCTATCTATCTAATCTTCCCACCCTTGTCCCTTCTGAGATATAACGTAAAGCAGATTTTTTCCCCCTTCTTTCCTTTCCTTCTCTTCCCTTTATTCCTCAGTAAAACCTTCCATCTCCATACTGGCTTCCGGTCTTTGAAAACCTCAGAGCGAAAATTAGCCTTACAAAAAAAAAAACAACCAACCACCCATCCTTTTTTCTGGAGTCTCAGACTGGAGACACCTTCGTTAATGAAGGGGCTTTACATCTTTCACCGGTTTAAAAGCCTTTCAGATGGAAAAGACATGATTGCAACCAACCAATCACTATGCCCAAAATTCGGGTTGAGAAATCGAATTTCTGGCTTGTTGATTTGGGTTGCCTTCCAACGTTCAACCTTGGGGTCAAGTGCCCGGTTTATTTGCTTTCAAAGATCCCTTTTGAAATATTGCCAAGCGAGAGCAGGGAGTATTGCCCAGTAGATGCCATAGAAGAACTTTTATTCTGGGCTATGAGTTGATATGTCGTTTAATTGTTGTGTGTAAAACGTCCTGCAGTGAAACCTGAATTTCACATTAAATTCTGTTGAACTTACTTGCAAGTCAACAAAGAGGCTTTTCCTAACAGAAGGAAGGGAAGAGCTTTAAAACCCCAAGAAATTGTGATTTCTGTTAAATACGATAAAGGCAAGGCTGTGGAATGAAAGAGAAATGAAATGCCCTTTGCTAGAACAATTTCAGAGTTTACTTTCTCACATTTTTAATCTTCGCTGGTCTTCTCAGCACTTTTCTCCCCTTCATATTTTCTTTTTTTTAAAAAAAATAAAAATAAAAATTGTAAAGAAGTTTATCACCAGGGTGCTTTTGTAAGGCTTTTTAACAATCTGGCAAAGGCTAAGAGAGCAAATAATCCCCCTTTTTGAGAATTAAACACGGGTGGGCTTAAAAAGGCCCCCGTTTTCAGACAGACCCCCAAAGCAGTTTCTTCCCTTCTCCTTCCTCTCCCCTCGCCTCCCACCCCATATTGCTAATAACCCCATTTAAAACTTCATCAGCGATGTAATGATAGCAAACAGAGCCGGCAATTGCCTGTTAACAGTCGGATCTGCGCTGTAATTAATTCAATGTCTGTTTTAATCAAACCGAGGAGCGATCAAGTTTTCTCAGTCCGGGGTGGCACGCGTGACGTCACCCTAAAAGACAGCCGGCCAATCCGGAGGGGGCCTGCGGGGCACGTGGGCTCGGGTTAAAATGAAAAGGGGAAAGAGAAAAAAAAAAACAACCAGGGGAAAAGATAGAGGAGGTGGAGAAGAAAAAAGAAAAGAAATTGCAAACGAAAGTCTCGGCGAGTTGGAAGGGTTTCCGCGGAGGAAAGCGGGACAACGAGGGGGGCCGTCTCCGGAGCTGTCCTTGGTGCTGAAACGGCGCGCCAAAGGCCGTTGTTTCGCTCCGAAATCTTCCCTCCCCCGAGCGATAGCTCCCGAAGGATCCCGCAGGATCATGGGAGGAGACGAAGCGGAGATCCCCCTCGTCCGCTACTTTGAGCGTTTTCAAAGGTGACCATCATTCTCACTGGCCTTCCCTATTAAGGGGGTCCTGAGCTTTGATGTCCTGGGCTGTGAAGGTGCATTTGGATTGGGTGCTGTCCATAGTGCTGAACTCCCTTCCAACCTTCTCTCTCTCTCTCTCTCTCTCTCTCTCCATCAGATCTCTCTCTCTCCATCTTTTCATTTCTTGAGGTTGGCCTCCTTTCCCGCTGGGCTGTTGCAAAAGTTTGCTTTCATCCCTATTGCTGGGATATTTTGGATAGATCGGGGGTTCGGGTTTGGTTTCCCGTCTTTGATTTAGAGATCTGGGCGGCTGAGGGCTGTTCCGGGGACCAGAGGTTGCGTTGATGGGACGATTCGCGAGGAAACCTTGTAGCAGTTTATGGGAGAGGCCGCTCCATTGAGCTCAATGCGACCTAACCTCCCCGTAAGCAGAAATGAACGGAAGTCTCTCAGCCGCTTGAAGTGGTTTCCTCAGCCTTGACTTTGGAGTAAGTCAACAGCCGTATAAGTTGCGGTTGGGATTTTTAAGGCATGCTTAATCGCCAAGTAAACCTGGTTGAACCCCAATGGGTTGATTCTTTTTGCAAAGCTGACTGATTAACCCCCAATTCTTTTGATAAAGCCGCCCGATTAACGTTTTAGTACCAACTCAACTCGGATCCTTCCTTTTCCTTCTGCCTTTTGACATTTTTTCCTTCCCTTCTTCTCTTCCCGCTGCAGCCAATTTGGACGCTGATCCCGCACCCCGTTCCGTGCGCCGCCACCCCCCCCCCCCACCGCCCGCCCCGCAAAGTCGAGACCTTGGATGTTAAACGCGGGCCAGGAATTGTGTGTTTTAACGCGGTGCAAAGCGGTTGTGTGCCTCCTCCGACTCTTTCCCCTATTCCACCCCCGTCCTCTCTCCCTTCATAACCTCGGCGGGTTAATGCCATCCTGAAAGCAGCATGGAAAACGCCAACGGATTTGGGATCGACTCCCTCCTCTCCCATCGAGCCGGGAGCCCAGCTGTGCCCAAAGGGGACCCGCTTCTGGGAGAAACCAGATCCCCGCTGGAACTTAGCCCTCGCTCGGAACTCAGCAGCGGATGCCTGTCGCCTCCGTCGCCCCGGAGGGATTGCTTGGAAGCGGCGGCAGCTCAGTTACCCGGCGGTGGCGGCGGCGGCGGAGGGGTGGTGAGGCTGGAGTCTCACTTACCGGGGCCCCCCATTTCGGCCGCCTCCGCTCAATCCAGAACGGTGACCTCCTCTTTCCTCATCAGGGACATTTTGGCAGATTGCAAGCCCTTGGCGGCCTGCGCCCCTTATTCCAGCAGCAACGGACAGGGCCCGCAGGAAGTCCCCGTGCCCGTTTCAGCCAAGGCCAGCAGCGAGGACTTTCGAGAGAAAATCGAAAAAAACAGCAGTAACTCTTGCCTGGATTCAGACTACAAAGGTAAGAAGGGAAGGGTGGGGTGGTGGTCAGATAGGCGGGGTTTGCAAAGGGGAGCGGAGGATAATAATAATAATAAAAAAACCAGCCTAAAGTTTCTAAAGGGGACCTTCACTTTTTTTAATTTTATTTTTTGAGAAAAAGTCACCAAGTTTAGTTAGTTCTCGTCCTGTAAAGTCACCCGAAATTGAAACGGGGAGGGGGAGGAGGTAAATAAACTAAACTTTCTGAGCTTCTAACCACCTCTTTCTTCCCTTTGGCTGAGGGGCTGACTCTCCTTTATCCCCGGATCTTCCAACCCTTCTCGCTATAATAATGCTAATATACTAAGATCAAGATCGCGCCAAGTGTTAGTGCCATTTTTATAACGCCTTAGGTAAGACCACACTTGGATACTGCATCCAGTTTTGGTCGCCCGAGATATACACGTGTGTGTGTGTGTGTGTGTGTGTGTGTGTGTGTGTGTGTGTGTGTGTGTGTGTAAAAAAGATGTTGAAAGACTCTGGAAAGAGAGTGCAAAAAAGAGCAACATTAAGGGACCGGAGGCTAAAAAGAAACGAAGAACAGAACGTTTGCTGGAATTGGGTACGTCTCGTTTAACGAAAAGAAAGACCAGGGTAGACGTGATAACAGTCTTCCAATATTTGAGAGGCTGCCACCAAGAACTTATTCTCCAAAAGCACCAGAAGGCAGGACAAGAAGCAACGGGTGGAAGATTATTCAAGAGAGACCCAAGAACTAAGGAGGAATTTCCTGACCGTGAGAGCGATTCATCTGCTTCCTTCCAGAAGTTGTGAGCGCTCCAACACTGGACGTTTTTTTTTTAAAGAAGAGACTGGACAGCCATTTGTCTAAAATGGTATAGAATCTCCTGTCTGAGCAGAAGACCCCCAGCTTTGTTATTCTCTTAAACCAATAACAGGGAAAGAGATGGCAAAGTTTTTCCTTATAATTTTGGGACTAGTAAGGAGCGATCAGAATGGAGAGATCTGAGCAAGGGAAGGAATTTGGACGGTTCAGTTAGCAACTTTTGACTTTGCCGGGGGAGATCAAGTCTATATGTATTGGGACAACTTCCTCAGCCTCGGGATAAACGGTGCAATTCACTCTTAATTCTTCAGTCAATCTTAGATTGCAACCACAAGATTATCATTGTTCTCATTTGGCCCGAGTGATTGTTCTTAAGAAAAATCTGGATCTTGCCTTGAGCCAAAAGCAAGGAGAGAATCCAACTTCTGCTTAGGTGTCTGTCCTTTCCCTCAAGTTTTTCCAAATTTAATAGATAGACTGCCTCTACATAGGGAGGTTCCAGAAGAAAATTCCCCCCCCCTTTTTTTTTCCAAACGGAAAGCTGGGTTGAATTCAGCCCCCTTCCTAGTTTCATTCTGCCCTACATACTTTTCCCCACTACCCATCTGCTCTTAAAGCGCCCCCATTTTAGTTCGTCTTGAAAAAAAAGAGGGATCTGATGATGGTTTTCTTGGGAAATACGCACCAAAGAAAAATGAAACAGGAATTATTTTTTTTTTTTTCCAAAAAGGAAAGATTGACCTTGGAGAACAATTTGATGTAAGCGCTGGATATAAAACACACACAATTGTGTGCGTTTCCAAATAGGGGAAAATAAACGACTTAGAAATTATTGTTTTCCCTTTAATAAGTTAGTGTGTAGTTTCTCCCTAGAATGCTCTTACCCTTCACAAATCTATTTTTGTGTTATTCTTACCATCAGATCAGTATGGCCTTGCCTCCTAGATTTTATTTTATCAGAGCAAAAGAGAACAGCCTATGGGGCCCACTCAACCATCAATCTACTCTGGGTTTATTGGAAGGAGATAGAAAGTCGAAATTCCTGTTTCCTTCTTCATCTTGGAAGAGTTTTTGACTCTTGGGCCGAAGTGGTCCAAGTTTCATTTCTAGTTAATTGGCATCTAGTTAATTCACTTCTTTCTCTGTCCTGCAAGAAGGGAGGAACTTAAACCTTCCTAGCATAGTGAAAACTGGGTATTGGTGAAAGTATAAGCTGGAAATAAAGGCACATTAAGAGGAGAAAATAGTTGTGTTTGTATTTCTGGAGACTTGAGAAGAAAAGGCGAATTGAAGTGATTTCCAAACGTTTCTCTCCTTTTTCCTCAAAAAAAAAAAAAAAAAGTTTTCAAAGATTGCTCTCCTTAAGATTGTTTGCTCCATTGGATATAATTTATTTTAGAAGGAAAATTCTCTGCCAATGTCTAGAAAGGGGGAAGGAAGGAAGGAAGGACGGCAGGAAGGAAGGAAGGAAGGAAGGAAGGAAGGAAGGAAGGAAGGAAGGAAGGAAGGAAGGAAGGAAGGAAGGAAGGAAGGAAATCCCTGCTAGTTTATCTCTTAAGCATTCCTACAGATTTCAAACCCGAGTTTGAATTATACTTACTGGGAAGTAATTCCTAGAGCTAGACAGAGTCTATTCTCATTCATTTTTTTTTAAGAGGAGGAAAAAATCGCTTTGCTTGAGAAAAATCATTGAAATAAAAAGGCAGGTTGTGGGAATAATTATCAGGCTATAAAACTCTTCTTGAGCTTCAGTCTAGAGACAAGGAGTCGATTTCTGGCAAGATCTTGAGCAGGGAAGCGATTTTGCTAACTCTGCAGCTATAAGCTTCAAACCATGCAGCTTTTATGCAAGATAGAGGACGGCAATATAAAGCTATTTTGTTTAGGGGGTTTTTTTGCTTCTCTTTTACGAGACCCTGGTGAGGTTTTACCGGAACCCCTTCCCAAGATTGTAATCTGATCTCTCTTTTTTTCCCCCCTTTAATCTTATTTCTTGTGACCTTTGCATGCCTGCCTGCCTCCGTCTAGAAGTTGGGACCGTAATTAGTTTCTCGTGGCTCTCTCAGTACTTCCCTTCTCTGCAACCTCTTAAACTCAGTTTCTTGGTGAAATCTAAGCTTCGGGGTTTTTCCTCAAAAAATAAAACAAGGCGCTGCAGCCTAAAAAGCCGAAACTTATCCAAATTCAAAACGAGGCTTTAGTTCTTCTGCAAATGTTCCCCGGTCCTCGACTGAAAAAAAGACCTGAAGGTTGAAAAGGAAGGATGCAATCCCCCCAAAAAAGGGACTTTTCAAACCAAAACGGCGCGAGATCAAAACTTGGGGTGCCCCCTTAACTTTCTCTCCCTCTCGCGTCCTCCTGACTGCCCATTTCAAAATACGAGCAGACGTCTGAAGATAAAATCAAATATTCTTCTTCTGCCCACCCCCCCACCGCCACCCCCCCCCCCCAAAAAAAAACCCATCGGATCAAAATAGGTGGAGAAATTCACTCCGGTCTCGCTTAGCCGGTCGCAAATAAAACGGATAAACGCCTGACCAGATTTTTTGAGGAGGGGAATCCTTCTTGAGAGTAAAGCCTGAAGGATGCTAAGTTCTCAAATCACAAAAGTTCTCCCTGAAGGAGTGGAGATTTTTTTTCCCCTCCCCAGGAGATAGATAGATGGATGGATGGATGGATGGATGGATGGATGGATGGATGGATGGATGGATGGGAGGATGATAGATAGATAGATAGATAGATAGATAGATAGATAGATAGATGGATGGATGGATGGATGGATGGATGGATGGATGGATGGATGGATGGATGGATGGATGGATAGATGGATAGATAGATAGATAAATAGATAGATAGATAGATAGATAGAAGATGAAGATTTCTCCCCAAAGACGGAGCTGAAGGATGCTGGCCTCCCCAGACCGTTTTTTTTTTTTTTTTTTTGGGGGGGGGGGGTCCTTAGTGCTCTCTGAGCTTGGTGGTTTTCCACTAGCTAACACTATCGTCATAATTGGGGTAACGAAAACGTCTGCAAGGGGAAGGGGGTGGAAAAAACCCTCACCCCAAGTTCGGGGAGCACTGAGTACCCCTCATTTCAACCCCGAGGAAATATTCTCCTTGTAAGGCCATTCTTAGCCAGGGTGCAGCTTCCAGATGTGAAGCTTGCAAAGCAGCTGCCAGGGATGCAACCTGCACAAAACCACCAACTCCGTTATTACTCTCCAAATCCGCTTTGGATGATGGGCCCTGTCTTCTCCCTTTGGCAGCCCTTCTGCATGGCCCCCTCTTAGAGATTTAGGGGAACCGGGGGAAGGGGCTGGGTGGATTCCGGGGCGCAATAGATAAAAGTCATTCCGGCCCAAGCAATGGGAACTGCCGCAGATTGGAATTTGGGATTTCTCGGCTGCTAAAGAATTAAATTATTGGGGGGGGGGGGGCGGAAACCCAGATTTCCTCCCCTCCCTTTCTTACTCTCAGGGTCTTTCCTGCAGCTTCCTTGTGGTGACCGGCCGGCAATCGTTTTCTGAACTACTTGGGAAGCCTCGGGTTCATTTTCCATTCTTTTTGCTCTGCTCTGCTCTTCCTTTTTCTCCTCTCCTCCTGTCTCTCTCTCTCTCTTTAAAACAAAAACAAAAACCTTTTCTATGTTTTAATTTCCTTAATCTCTTTCCTTCTTTTTTTTTCTTTCCATTTAATTTCTCCTATTTCCTTCCTTCTTTCTTTCCCAAATCTTTGTTTCCTCTTTTCTCCCCTTCTCATTCTTTTCCTCCTTCTCCTCCCTTTTTTCCTGTTTTATCATCTCCTTTTCTCCTTTCTCCCTCCTTCTTCTTTCTTTCCTTCCTAATGTGCTGGCTCTCGTTTTTCTTTGTTTTCTTTCTCTTTCTCTCTCCTTCTCCTTTTCTGCTTTCCTTCCTTCCATCCTTCCATTTTTTCCTTCCTAATTTACCAATTCTATTTTTTTATGTTTTCTCCCTTTGACTCACTCCTTCCTTCCTTCCTTCCTTCCTTCCTTCCTTCCTTCCTTCCTTCCTTCCTTCCTTCCTTCCTTCTTTCCTTCCTTCCTTCCTTCCTTCTCTTTTGACTTGGACAGTTGCCTCTCTCCCCTACTGCCTATCCCTAGGCTGGACTCCCCCTTCCCCCTTCCAACTCCTGAATCTGCATGACCTCATTACAGCCCTTTGAAACCCAGATCCCAACTTTTCAAGGTTAGCCTTTCACATCACCCCCTCCCTCTTTCTCTCTTGCTCTCTCTTGCTCACCCTTATTCATTCTCATGGTTGCCTTTTATCTGTAAATCAGATTTCTGATTCTCTTTTCCTAAATCTCTGCCAAGGGTTTCAAGCTGCTAATTCTACTCCTCAACCATCCTAGATGTGAGAGTCTCAATTGATAGATAGATATAGAGATAGATAGATAAAAATAAATATGGATGGATGGATAGAGATAGATAAATATAGATAAAAATGGATAATTATGGATGGATTGATAGCTAGACAGCTAAAGGGATAAGATAGACAAAAATAAATATGGATGGATAGCTGGATGGATGGATAGATAGATAGAGAAAGATAGATAGATAGGTAAAAATAGATAAAAATGGATAAATATGAATGGATGGATGGATAGCTAGATGGATAAATAGATAAAAATAAATATGGATGGAAAGAGAGAGAGAGAGTTAGAGATGGAGATAGATAGAGATAGATAAAAATAGATAAAAATGGATAAATATGAATGGGTGGGTGGATAGATAGCTTGTTTCCCTTTCACATCTCATGTTTAAGAGATCTTTGGGTCTCCAGTTCTGCGTGAAGATTTTTTTTCCCCGCCTCCCTCGTGGCTCAATTAAGTGGATTATTGTCTTCCTACGTAGAGAAATCAACTTGCTTGTCGGCTCTCAAAACCTGCCACAAGGATATTTGAGCATAAAGCCTCTTGTCACCCACCCACCCAACGGAGGTAAAGCGAATAGGCTGCCGTTCAAGAGAGTTTGCATTCGCACAAACAAGCCCACTCTCTCTTAAGAGGGAGAGAGACAGCGGGTGAAGAAAAACCTAACACGCACAAACACCCTGGACTAGCTAACCATCCAGCTGGTTGGGGTCCCCCCGGTCCAAACCGGATTAAAGGAAAACCAGTTTCTATCTCCAAGTTGCAGCAGGGAGAAAATTGTGAACTCCAAAACTGAGAAGGAGAATCCGAGAAGATAAAGACTGAATCTCGTTTCCTTCTATCTAGAAAATCTGTTTCCTTTAAAACACAAGGAGTAAAGCTTGTTTCCTACTTAAGAATATAGAAATACATGCTCCAGGGCTGGAAAATTATTTTCCCTGCTTCGTCTTGCCTGGAGGAAAATATTTCTACTTTTTCCTAAAAGAAACAAGGAAGGTTTTTCACCTGGCTGCTTGTGGCTGACTTTTTCTAGAATTGTCATTCATCTTTGGTTGTTGTTTTATTCTAGTAGGAAAAGTGAAGAGCTTTTGCTTGGAAAATTATCCGTTTTGATCCTTCCCTTGGGACAAAATTGCACTGATTTAAAGAAATGATCTTGCCAAGGATATGCCAAGATTAACACAGACATAATTTAGTTTGCAGAATTATTAGCGTGATAACCCATCTTTTTTTGCAAGAATTCCAGAATATAATACTGTAATAAAAACATTAATCATCTTGCTCATTTTCTAAGGCAGCAGAAACTAGATTTAACACAATTCAGGCTAGTTTTATGGAAAATAATGATGATTTGTTAGAAATGATTACTGGTGGAAGGGACAACGATTTTGATAAATCTCTTTAGAACTGGAGCGGTTTCTGCACCAATGAACTCTAGAGATTTTCAGGACAAAATGTTAAAAATGGGATGAAGCAAAGGATTCTTATTTTCATAGTCAAGTTGTCTCCAAGGATGCCCACATCTCAACATGCCACCTTGGTCTCCTCCAGAAATGAGTTCATGAATCACAAGGAAGCCTTTGGAAAGCAAAACAACTGGTAAGAAATGAAGGGAGACCCACATCTCAAGAAGAAGGAGAAGGAGGAGCAGAAGAATGGGAAGGAGAAGGAGAAGAATGGGAAGGAGAGAAAGATGGGAAAGAGAGAAGGGGTGGAAAGGAGAGAAGAAGGAGAGAAAAAAAAGGAGAGATGGTAATAAGTATGAACAATGAATGAGCAAATGAGAGAAAAGGGGGAGGAGGAAAAGGAGGAGGAAGAGGAGGACGAGAAGAAGAAGAAGAAGAAGAAGAAGAAGAAGAAGAAGAAGAAGAAGAAGAAGAAGAAGAAGAAGAAGAAGAAGAAGAAGAAGAAGAAGAAGAAGAAGAAGAAGAAGAAGAAGAAGAAGAAGAAGAAATAACTATTTGCATTCAGAATAAAGCTGAATCTGAGCTGAGCGAGATATCAGCCCCTTAGATATTGGAAGACTGCTACCATGCCATCCCTAGTCCTTCTCTTCACTAGACTTGCCAAACCCAATCCATGCAACCTTCTTCTTATGTTTTAGCCTCCAGCCCCTTAATCATCTTTATTGTTCTTTTCTTCACTCTTTCTAGAGTCTCAACAACTTTTTTTTTGTACTGCATTGACCAAATTTGATAGCATGTTGGTAGCAATATTCCAGTATTTGAGAGGCTGCCAGAAAGAGGAGGAGGTCAAATCATTCTCCAAAGCATCAGAGGGCAGGACAAGAAGCAATGGTTGGAAACTAATCAAAGAGAGAAGCAACCTGGAGTAACTTTCTGACAGTGAGAACAATTCACCAGTGGAACAGAAGTTGCCTTCAGAAGTTGTGGCTGCTTCATCACTGGAGGTTTTCAAGAAGAGACTGGACAGTCACTTGTCTCAAATGGTATAGGTCTCTTGCTTGGACAGGGGGTTAGACTAGAAGACCTCCAAGGTCCCTTCCAACTCTATTCTGGTGGATTAATTTATTGATTGGTTGATATTTGGATACAATATTCCAAGTGTGGTCTTATTTATTTATTTAAAAATAGTAAAATGTATATGTGGATTTTCAGTTCACCCATGGGGGAAATCAACTTTTTTTTTTAAAACCAGCCCCTCTCCTTTAAATTAACACATTTCCTCACTGCCTTGCTGGGTTTTTTTTCTCTCCAAAACAAGGTCTATTATTTATGCCAATTTTACATTAAGAACGTAGAATAATCTTGAACCATCCCCAGAGGACTTCGTGTAGAAAGCTATTGAGGGAAGGATTCGTGGCCAGGCTGGGCTGATTACATCTATTAATTGTTTAATAATTGATCGTTTGATTATTATTTAATGACAAAGGTTGCAAATGAAAGGAAAGGAATATGTTTGGGCTGTTGCCACTGTGTGTAAAACGTGGTACTAGGAAGTGCTGTGTGTTGTGTGCGCCTGGTTTTTTTTTGGGGGGGGAGGGTGCGTGTGTCATTTTACAGAGATAATAGCAAAGCTCCTTTTGATTATATATTTGAAAAGGGCATAGCTTAGCATTTTCTCACTAGCCCACCGTACTTCTAGGTAAACCTATGTTTTGAGGGATTTTTTGGGGGGAGAAGAAGCAAATGGTTTTATGTGGACAATTTTTTTAGGAGAGAGTCCCTGGAAAGGGGAGTTACTCCTGAGTAAACAGCAATGGGATATATATATATATATATATTGGACAAGGATAATTATGCGTGGTAGATCCACAGCGGCTGATGAATACCCCTAACCCTGTTTCTGTGAAAAATACTTTCCTTCCTTCCTTCCTTCCTTCCTTCTTCCTCCCTCCCTCCCATTTCCCCCCTTCTTTTAAATGTGCTAGCTTTCTCACTTCTTCCCACACCTTCTTTTTCTCCTACCCCTCATTACCATTCTTAATTCCCCTTCTATCTTCTTTCCATTTTTATTTCAATCCTGCCTTCCTTTCCCTTCCTCTTTCTTTTCCTTTTTATTTTCTTCCTTCGCCCTTCTATTTTTCTTTATCTATTTACCAGCTTCCTTCCCTTTCTTTTTCTCACTCTTTTCCTTTTCTTTCCCTTTCTATTTTTCCTTTCCCTTCATCCTCCCTTTCCTTTCCTTCCTTTCTCTCTCTTTCCTCTCCCTTTCCTTTCCCTCTCTCTCTTTTCTTTCTTTTTCTTTCCTTCCCACCCTTTCCCTTTCCTTCCTGTTCCTTCCCTTCCCTTCTTTTCTCCTTCCCTTCCCGGCAAGGACGGCCCTCTTCCTTTCTCCCCTCCGCCCCAAAGCTCCGGGACTCATTTTCTTCTCCCTTTCTCTCCCGGCCCCAGTGAAAGAAGAAGGCGACCGGGAGATCTCCAGCTCCCGAGAAAGCCCTCCGGTGAGGCTGAAGAAACCGCGCAAGGCGCGCACCGCCTTCACCGATCACCAGCTGGCGCAGCTGGAGCGCAGCTTCGAGAGGCAGAAATATCTCAGCGTCCAGGACCGGATGGAACTGGCCGCCTCCCTCAACCTTACCGACACCCAAGTGAAAACTTGGTACCAGAACAGAAGGTAAGCGAGAAAGAGACGCGGGAGCAGGAAAGAGAGCCAGCGATCGAGCGAGAGAGCGCGCGCGCGGAGCCCCGAATTCGGATTTAGACTTGGTTTCATTTGGATTCCAGCCGGTCCTTCTTCTCAAGTCTGTCTTGGGCCGATCTCAAATATCCCCGGCTGGGTCAGAAACGGGATTTGGGAAGCGTGGAGAAAGCCTGTTCAAAGGATTTTAAAAAGTCGCAATTGCAATTGAGAAAGTCGGTGTCAGGTGGTTGTTTGGGGTTCGGAAGTTTGCAAAGAAGCGAATATCTTTACGGTTTATATTGACTGTTTCCTAGTATGATTTGATTGTTGATTGTACCCTATGGATTATCATTAAGTGTTGTACGTTATGATTCTTGATTCTTGACAAATGTGTCTTTTCTTTTATGTACACTAAGAGTATTTACACCAAGACAAATTCCTCGTGTGTCCAACCACACTTGGCCAATAAAGAATTCTATTCTATTCTAGTCGGAGAGACTTTAGTTAGAGACTAAACTTCATCTTAATCCATGAATTGAATCCCTCAGTTCCTTCTCTTCTATTTTTTTCTCTCCCCTTATATTTTATCTTCTTTTTTTAAAAAGGAAACTCGCTCTACATTCTTACTCCAAGAATTCGGCTCCCCTTCCTTCCATTCTTTCTTTCCACCTGAGTTCTTCCACCTAAGTTCCACCTGAGTTCTGTTCACTCAACCCAGCGAAGATTTGCTGGTTCTTTTGAAATGTGGATGTGTGAACTTTAGGTAGGGTCCAGTTGGAAGTTAGTTTGGTTTGGGGGAGGGAAGGAAACACATTAGGAAAACTCAGGGAAGTTTGATTGCGGCTAGAGGTGTATATCAAGGACAATTGACATTTGTGCCTTTTCCTACAATCTAATTTTGGTGGCTGTGGTGGAAATGTGGTTTAAAAATTATTTTAAAACTCTCCGGTTATTTTGAAAACCCAACTGTAGATATTTCCACTATGGAGTAAATCCTCTTGAATTCAACGTGGGTTACCTCTGAGTAAATAAGTAGAGTTTTGGGTTGTAGGTAGTTTGTCTCTCTGCGCCAATATATATTTTTTTAAAATTGGTTTCAGCATGCAAAATTGCAAAAGTCACTTGATCTTTTAAGCCCTGCTTAAAAGGCAAATGAAATCAGGGCAAGGAGTTAAAATAATCCTGTCCAGCTCAAAAAGTGCTGAAATAGTTTAAAGAAGGCCGAATCCACCTGCAGGTCTGAGGTTATTTTGCAAGCTTTTAAGTTACATTGAACTCTTAAGACACTTGGAGCCAATTTCTGGATTACACAGGGCTCCCATTCTGATTGTGGGATAAAGGCGCTTGATGAGTTGAAAGCCACAATCTAGCTGTCCACACATGTCTGAACAGGACAGACTTGGTGATGAGGGCAAGGTTTTTCATCAGGAGATGCTGGTTAATTTAGGTTTTGATTCGTTTTGGTCTTAACCTTGATTGGTGTCAATCGTGGCTATTTTTTCTTATCTTGATTAGTTTTGATCTTGATTAAATGGACCTTGGATTCGTTTAGATCTTGCTTAGTTTTTAATCATGTGTCGTTTTGATCCTGGTTGTTATTATCAGGCCTGGCAGGAATCTGACGTTTGAATGCAGCTAGCCACGTTGGTTAATGTGCGATTCAGTGTTTTGTTTTCTAGTGTTGCTTTGTGGTGGTCTTCTAGGGAACCAGAGAACGCACGTTGTGGGCAATCTTGCACAATGTGTTTAATAGTTTGCATATCAGCACCACAATCACAGCAAGGGGAATTGGACATCCCGTTACGAGGCCACTGCCATATCCCTCCCCCTTTGCAGAAGGGGTGTATATAATTAGGTGGATTGTGTGACTATGTTTACTTCTCTTCGGTCACGTTCTCATCATAATGCAATATTGCAGGCTGACTCTGCCCACAGCCAGGAGTTTAATCCTGAACAGGCTCAAGGTTGACTGAGCCTTCCCTCCTTCCAAGGTGGGTAAAACAAGGACCCAGATTGTTGGAGGGCAAGAGGCTGACTCTGTAAACCACTTAGAGAGGGCTGGAAAGCACTTTGAAGCGGTAGATAAGTCTATTGTTATCATATGCTAAATAAAAATAAATGTTTTGTGTTGGCTTAGGATAAAGGGTCGGTAATCCAATTTAATTAATTGGGTTATTGATCCTTGATAGATAGATAGATAGATAGATAGATAGATAGATAGATAGATAGATAGAGATAGAGAGAGAGATAGAGATGATATAGATATAGATAGATAGATAGATAGATAGATAGATAGATAGATAGATAGATAGATAGAGTCGATAGAGATAAATAGACTGAATAGAGATAGACAGGCAGACAATAGAGATAGATACAGATAGAATAGATATAGTCAATAGAGATAGATAGATTAGATAGATGATAGATAGATAGATAGATAGATAGATAGATAGATAGATAGATAGATAGATAGATAGAGACACAGAGTGACAGAGAAATATAGATAAGAATGATGTCTTTTTAACTGACTCTTCCCAATCACAGCTCTTGATCGCTTGGTGTCCTCATCCCACCTCCTTCTTTAAGCCATCATCTTGGTGATAATTGCAAACCAAGAGAGCAAATTAAATTCAAGATGCTGGCCCCTGCTAAAGGTTACCAGAGCAAGCTGGGAGAATTTGAACAAAGAGGCAGGAGCTGCACAGAGGTCATTTCACCTTCTGTCCGGCAAAAAGCAGCCGAAAAACAAGAAGGTAGAAATTAGCCAACTTGCTGAGTTTTGAAGAAGCTAGGTTAAGGTTTCCCAGGGCTTAAACACAATTTGAAAAGGGGGCCCAGCTTGTACAGCAGAGGTGAACCCCAACCTGGTTTGTTAGTCTGAGGTGTGGGCTGACCTGTGAGTGCACTCTCATGCCGTGCGGTTTGTGGTGTGCCTCTCTTGTGTGAACTCAGCACATTGGGGAGTTTCAGTTAAACCAGGATAGAGCAAGCTGTACAAACCCCAGTTTGGAAAAGCTAAGCTATTCACGGTTTTATTAACTAGGCTATTAATAAAAAGTGAGCTGGCTTGTGGGTGGATAAACAGAGGCCGGTGGTGAGAAAACTCATCCATTTTCTTTTTTCTTTTTGCATTCTGAGTTTGCAAAACAGTTCTCGCAACCCATTTCAAACCTGCCCTTTTTTGACCTGGTGAGATTCCTTCGAGATTTTCTTCCTCTTCCTTTTTTTAATTATCTTTTTTATTTGGTTGTTGTTGTTGCATTAGACTTTTTAAAAATTGCTCTGTTTACAAATCAATATTATTTGCTTCTTATTCTCAATTTCTCAGAGACGGGAAATCTTTCAGATTTAATGAGGGAGGGAGGGAGGAGGAGGAGGAAGGAAAGGAGGAGGAAGAGGAAGAAAAAGAGGAGGAGGAGGAGGAGGAGAAAGAAGAGGAAGTACAGGAGGAGGAAGAGGAGGAAGAATAGGAAGAGGAGGAGAAAGAGGAGGAGGAAGAAGAAGAGGAAGGAGAGGAGGAGGAAGAATAGGAAGAGGAAGAAAGAGAGGAAGAGGAGGAGGAGGAAGAATAGGAAGAGGAGGAAGAATAGGAAGTGGAGGAGGAGGAGGAAGAAGAAGAGGAAGGAGAGGAGGAGGAAGAATAGGAAGGAGAGGAGGAAGAAGAGGAAGAGGAAGAAAAAGAGGAAGAGGAGGAGGAAGGAGAAGAGGAAGGAGAGGAGGAGGAAGAATAGGAAGAGGAGGAAGAATAGGAAGTGGAAGAGGAGGAAGAAGAGGAAGGAGAGGAGGAGGAAGAATAGGAAGGAGAGGAGGAAGGAGAGGAGGAGGAAGAAGAGGAAGAGGAAGAAAAAGAGGAAGAGAAGGGAGAAGAGAAAGGAGAGGAGGAGGAAAACTAGGAAGAGGAGGAGGAGGAAGAAGAAGAGGAAGGAGAGGAGGAGGGGGGAGAGAACCAACTGTTTGATTTGAGTGAGTGGGAGAGGAAAAAAGAGAGAAAGGGAAAGAAATCTATTTTTTTTTCCAGCTAAAGACACAACTGCGCATCGCTGGGCTATTAATAATATATCCCAGTTGATGCTTTAGGCATCAATAATTAAGGGCAGTTACAGTAATTACACAATTATGATGACAATGAATAATTTACTGGGGGGGAAAGAGAGATGGAATTGCTCCTGGGCAGAAAAGGTGAGAAGCCGAGGATGATGGGTTACTTGACTCAAAGGCTTTCTGTGATTGAGTTTGTGGCTTGTTTTGTCCTTTGTGAGGTGGTTGAGCACCTGGGTTATTACTACCTGTCTGGATGGAGCAAGAAGGGAGAGAAAAGGAGGTGGCAGATTTCTGTCTTTCTAACGGTCCCACTTCAGAGATGCTTGATTTCTCGAGACTCAACTTACAACAACCATTCGCTTAGCGGCGAAGGGTAAGGGATCAACCACTCCTTGAGTTAGAACCTGGAGCCCATACAGGTTCGTTTAAGGACCGTTTGGAATTACAGCAGCACTGAAAAAAGTGACCCAAGGACCATTTTTTGCACACACAGCATCCCCGTGGCCACGTGATCAAAATTCAGAACCTTGGAAACTGACTTGTACTTATGACTGTTGCAGTGTCCCAGCGGGGTGTGTGTGTGTGCGTGTGTGTGCGTGTCATGCTTTGGCGGCCTCCTGACCAGCAGAGTCAATCTGGGGAAGCCAGATTCCCTCAACTAACCAGGTTAGTTCCTTTATCACTGTGGCAAGGAAGGTGGGGCAAAAACTCACTCGACAATCACCCTCGCTTAGCGACGGAACTTTGGGGCTACGTTGCGGTCGTACGTCCAGGACCTTCCGTAGAGGACAAACCTCGGGAAGCACGTAAAAGTGGGTGGATTTTGAACAGAAGCTCTAAGTGAGAAGTTTTAAAAGTCAGGGGGGGTGTGTTTTCGTTCCCGTGGGTTATATTTTATCGATATTGGCTGCATTAAAAATTAAGAATCGAGGTAGCCGCTGCTGCTTCTCCAGGTTGTTTAATGGGATTTTAAAATTGTAGTATTTTTCTAACACAGGCCGGCAAATGAGTTTGATTTTTAAGGACCCTTCAGAGAGTCTTGTGGGGAGGGGGTGTTGTAAGGCCACGCTTTAAGAAAAGGTCCTCTAAGGGAGGGAGGCAGTTACTTGTGATAGTTACTTGTGATTTAAATAGGAGGAAAGTATTTGGAAAAAAAAAATATAATAGTAGAAAATATGTCAAGCATGGGTAAGATACGAAGTTGAATGCGGAAGATGGGTGTGCAATTATGGTCATGCAATCATGCTGTTTACTAAAAAGAGATGTTTTTAAAATGTGGAAAACTGAAATACAATTTTAATTAAAAGAAAAGAAAGAAAAGTTCCTCTAAGGAAGAGAGGCAGTTTGGTCTAGTGGTTAAGACACCCGGCTAAAAGACTTGCGGGGAGTTCTGGTCCCACCAGATTTTATCCCTTGCTAAACAAGACATTGCTTATGCGAGCTTTGCCCCTTTTACGACCTTTCTTCGCCACCGTCGTTAAGCGAATCCCTGCCATTGTTAAGTTAGCAACACGGCTATTAAGTGAATCGGGCTCTCCCGTTGACTTGGCTGATCAGAAGGTCATCCCTCCGGGACGCTGCAACCGTCATAAACACGAGACGATTTCCAAATGGCTGAATGTGGATCACGAGACCACAATGGAGGCGCCATGGTCGTAAGTGTGAAAAACAATCACAAATAACGTTTTTTTCTGGTACTGTTGTAACTTTGAACGGTCGTTAAACAAAATGTTGTAAGTCAAGGACTACTTGTAGGGTATTTTGTTTCCAAAGAAGAAAAACCAAGAAAGTCCAATTGTTGTTGTTGTTTTTTTGGGGGGGAGGAAAACACCTTTGGGACATCAACTATGACCTGAAAGATTGACTATCTCCCTAAGGCATTTTTCTCCTCCTGCTCCTCCTCTCCTGCTCCTCCTCCTCCTCCCTTCTTTTCCTCTCTTCTCCTTCTCCTCCTCTCTTCTCCTCCTTCTCTTCTCATCCTCCTTCTTCTCTTCTCCTCCTCCTCTCTTCTCTTCTCCTCCTTCTCTCCTCCTCCTCCTCTCTTCTTCTCCTCCTCCTCTTCCTCCTCCTCCTCCTCTTCTCAGAACAGAATAAAAGAGTTGGGAGGGACCTTGGAGGTCTTCTAGCCCAACCCCTCTGCTCAAGCAGGAACCCCGTTTGAACCCCGTTTTCTCTCTCCCTCCCTCCCTCCAGGACCAAGTGGAAGAGGCAGACGGCGGTGGGTTTGGAGCTGCTGGCCGAGGCGGGCAATTACTCCGCCCTGCAACGGATGTTCCCTTCGCCCTACTTCTACCCGCAAAGTTTGGTCTCCAACCTGGATCCCGGCGCTGCGCTCTACCTGTACCGGGGACCTAGCGCGCCCCCTCCGGCGCTCCAGCGGCCTCTGGTACCCCGCATCCTCATCCACGGACTGCAAGGGGGCAGCGAGCCCCCACCGCCCCTGCCCCCGCTGGCCGGCGTCCTCCCCAGAGCCGCTCAGCCGCGGTGAAGCGGACTCCACCCGGGGGGCGGGGGGCTTTGCTTCAGGAAGATACGTGGGAACGCGGCCCGCCCCTTCTCCCCACTCCCTGCTTCCCTGCGCCGGATAGACTCTGCAAAGGGGTGGGGGAGGGAGGGGAGGAGAAGGGAGGGAAGGAGGCGGGGAGGGGCCTGCACGCATCTCCAGGCATTCCCACGACCTGCCTTTCTTTCCTAAGCCCACCAACCGAGATGCTGCAAAAATTCTTCCCTGGCACTTTCAGGAATCCAGCCTCTCTTTGCTCCGGCATCAGATATTTATTTATTTATTTTATTTTTCCTATCGTGGTTTATTTCCCCTCCCCGCAATCTTCAACTGGCTATCGGGCAGCCCCTTCTTGGCTTAAGGGGGTTCTAAATTGGGGTTTTAAGGAGGTGGTGTGGATTCTGGGTTTTGCCAGCTTGAGGGTAATTCCCAAGAGATTGGCCAGCCATCCTTCAGCCGTGTTTTAGAGACGCATCCCTCTTCAATTCTCCAAGAGGTTTAAGGCGGTAGTATGGACCGTGTAGCTCTGCCTAAGTTGTGTGAATCCGGGAGTGTGAGTTAATTCAGCAAGCCCAAATTTGGCACTTGTGGATGGAATTCAGCTCTATGCTACCGAGAAGGTAGAATGCATCCTTCTCCCTCATCCTGGCCTGCCGGAATTCAACTCCTGACATCCCCCAAAAATCATGGTGCGTTTATGCTCCAAAACTTCCTAGAAAGTGCCCAGTTGGGAAAACCTCTTTTGGACATAAGTAGTTTATTTTGCAAATGGCAACATTCTTTTTGCTTTGCAACAGGTTCTAGAGTCCTGATGGCAAACCTATGGTAAGTGGGCCAGAGGTGGCACTCACAGCCCTCTTTGTGGGCACGGGCACCGTCGCCAGCTGGTCTTCGTGGGCACTGGAGCATTGGAAAATGGCCTGAAAAATAGCCCCCAAAATGGCCTGGAAACAGCCCAAAAATTGCCCCCAAAACAGGCTGTTTTCAAGCCAAAAATGCCCCGAAAAAACAGGCATATGCGCACCAGCCAGCTAATCTTCAGGTTTCCATGCACACAGGAACATGCATGCACATATGTTCTGGTTTGGGCACCCGGTGCCGAAAAGGTTCGCCATCACTCTTCTAGAGAGTCTCCTTTCCTTTCCTTTGCTTTTTTTTTTTTTAAAAAAGAAAGAAATATATTTTTCTTCAGGAATCCGCATTGCACGTTATCGGCGAGATCGATCCGAGTATCGATTTTCTGGAGTTTACAGGGCCGGGTGGTCTTTTTTTTATTTTTTTTTTTCCGCTTCCTGTTTGATCCTTGCTCACTTTCTTAGCCGTTCCCCCCCCCCTCCCCAAATTGTCCTGGCCCTCTCCCATTTTGCAAAAAAAAAAAGAGAGGCAAAACCCCAGCTCTGTTCCTCATGGGCCGTGGGCCATATCTAGCGAAGCAACTGAACTGCCATTTTTTTCATCGTAGAATAGGGTTGGCGTGACATTGGAACCAGGACAATTAAAAAAAAAAATCGATCTCAAAACCACATGTCAGATAAGACTCAGAAGTTCCACAGTGCCATCACGTGTGAGTGAGTATGTGTGTGTGTGTATCTGAGAGTGAGCCCCAACAGATTCTCGGGGCGTCTCAAAGTGATGATAAAAGCTTGAATCTCCTTCCCTGTCTTCTCTTCATGGGGGTGGATTGCGTTAAATCCCCAGATGGAACCGCAACCCACCGATGGTGCCTGCTGTTTGCAGAAAGAGAGAGAGAGAAAAGGGAGGAAATGCAAACACAGAGCAAACACAAACACACACAGAACAGCCCTGCTTTAAATAGGGGTCAGGGTGGGGGGGGAAAGATGTGCAGACGATTCCCTACAGACAAATGGATGATTCTCGTTCCATGATCAAGACCAACTCGGGAGACCTGGTTTGCAAGGCCTTGTCTAAAAGCTGGTTATTTTGATTTCAGGGGGGAGAAAACCAGAGAAGGGAACTTCAATTTTAGAGTGCTGGATTGGGGGGTGGGGGGACTTCCAGATTTTGTAGAAGGTTCCAGATCTGATCTACAATGTTCTCTGACCACTGAGGAAGACATCTGATCTTTCCTGCTATCTACTGGTCCTATGGATTATTATTTTTTTGCAGCTCAGATCTGGACACCCTTACCAGACTTGGATGCTGGATCCAGGGACAGGGCTCTAAAAACATTCTAGAACCTAAATGTCTCTGGAGAGATGCTTTTTTTTTTTTTCAAGAGGCAACTGGACCTTCTTGGCTTTTCTTTGAAGACGTTTCGCTTCTCATCCAAGAATTCTTCAGCTGAAAAAGCTTCTTGGGTGAGAAGCAAAACGTCTTCAAAGAAGAAACAGAACGTCCAGTTGCCTCCTGCAGAAAAGCACTTTGCAGTTCTAGATTTAACAGATGTTTAACAGAGTTGGAAGGGACCTTGTAGGTTATCTAGTCCAACCCCCCCCCCCCCAATTTCATCCCATCATTATCTAGGTTATCCCTCTAGATATCTGTCTCCAAGTACTGCAGTTACTACTTACTTGATGTCTCAACGAGCATGGAAGCTGGGATGATGATATTTAGAACCCATTTTTAAACCAAGCTGGGAGAGCTGAGGTCCATTTTATTCCACCAATCCTCCAATTCTTCCCACAAATTCGTGCCAGAAATGTACAACTACACATTTCATCCCTAAACCTACGTACAGTCTATGTCTCTTTGAAGGTCGCATCTACTGATGCTTGTTGAATGTCAATTCTGCGGCCTGGTTTCGGTGTCTTTTAGCCAAGACTATACGAGAAACATCAAGCCTGGGAAAAGCTCCTATTTTATTATTATTATTATTATTATTTTGGCTTTTTTTTTTTTTTTTGCAGTTGGGTATTTGCCTCTAGAACAAATCCACCTTTCTCTAGCCAGGAGAACAAAACCATACAGATTGTATCCTAGTCTACTGTAAAAAAAGAAAGAAAGAAAAAAAGTCCTTTTATGCTAAGGCAAGGGTTTTTCAGGACAATGTTCCTTCTTTTTCTTAAAAAAGAGGTCTGTGGTTTCTGTTTTGTTTTTTCTTAATTTGTAATTTTTTGTTTCTGTTTTTGGTTGCCGTTGTAAATAACCTGTGTGCACAAAGTATATTATTTATGGTGAGCCCACCCAAGGGTGTATTTGTGTAAGTGTGTCTTGTTAAAGTCTGTACCACTGTGGGATTCTCTCTGTTTTTTGGATTTTATAATGGAAGGGGGGGGGGTTAAAAAAAAGGGAGAATTCTGCTTTAGAAGAAACTCAGATTAAAAACAACAATGAACAAAAAAAATCTCGTTCTCTTTTTTTTTTTCCTTTCCAAAAATGTGAAAATAAACGTCTTTACAAATAAAGGTTGGGGGAGTAAATCCCCCCAAAAATCTGCAGGAAAATCCCCCACCCCGTTTTCCTACCGATCGATCGTTTTTTATTTGGGATCGCAGGATACCGTCTCCAGCTCTGTTCTCAGGAGACAGAGAGAGAGAGACTTTTGGCTTCATACAAGGAAAGCAGCAGGAGCCGCAGAAGTCTTTCTTTCTCTCCCCCAAACTCTGCCAGAAATGAGTCTTTGTCAGCGCAGCCTCTTGGAGCAGGAGGACTTGCAGGGTCCCAAAGACTCATTTCTGGCGGAGTTTGGGGGAGAGAAAGAAAGACTTCTGCTGCTTTCCTTGCGTGCAGCCAAAAGCAGAAGAAGAAAGAAGCAGAGAGAAGCAGCCCGGTGGCCAAATGAGGCACATGGGTGAGGGAGGCAAGTCCCCCACCTCCACCCTTTCCCCCCTCCCCTCACTACGTGTTGTTCGCAATGCAAGCGACGCAAACCAAAATTTTCTCCCCAGCCCACCAGTTGGTGACCACTGGACTCGATGACCTCCAAGGTCCTTTCCCGCTCTCCTTCTGTTATTTATTCTGTTAACTTACAAACTGCGGGGACTCACTTAACAACGGTGGCAAGAAAGGTCATAAAATGAGCCAAAGTTAATTGAGCATCTGTCTCGCTTAGCAACAGAAATATTGGGCTCAACTGTGGTCGTAAGTCAAGGACTACCTGTACAATAATTGTGCATCTATCTTTGTAACACCTTCTTCCATCTCTGGCAGGATGGGCTGCTGTCATGTTACTCTGGATTATAGTTTGACAATCCCTTAAATTTATCTTCGTTTACTTTCCTGACTACCCTTCCTTGGCTGACTTTGGGCGGGGTGGGAACTAAGCAGGGTCAAACCTGGCTGGAAATGTAGATGGGAGAGCAGAAATTGCAGGGCTGCAGGAACTGAAATACCTTCAATATCCCAGAGGACCTTAAGGACAATGAAATGGGAGGATGAAAACTTTAAAAAGGGTTTTCTGTTTGACTACCAAGGACCCAATTCAACTGGAAGAAGAATTATTTGAATAAATAAACGTTGGGGTTTTTTTGCATTTCGGAGTTTTCATACTCACCTGTGCAATAAATCTGCAAGGTAAGATTGCACTGCAGGCACATCTAAAATTAAAAGAGAATTATCTAAGCGCAGAAGAAAGATCAGGCTTTAATATAAAAATAATAGATAAGACTAGTAACAGTAGCTGAGAGTCGGTTTGGTGTAGTGGGTGAAGGCACCAAGCTAGAAACGGGGAGGCTATGAGTTCCAGTTGTGCCTTGGGCACGAAGCTAGCTGGATAACCTTGAGCCAGCCAGTTTTTCTCAACCCTGGAAAGGAGGCAATAGCTAGCCATTCTGAAAAACCTTGCCAAGGAAACCATAGGGACTTGTCAAGAATTGAACACAATTGAACAGAAGGCCAAAAAAATAATGATTTTGCTTAGTAGAGAAGCACTGAATATAAAAGAGGCTTATGATTTTTTTAAAAAAAAAAACATCTTTGCAATGCAAAGATACAGAATTAACAGAGTTGGAAGGGGCTTTGGAGATCTTCTAGTCCAACCTGCTCAAGCAGGAAGCCCTATACTATTCCAGACAAATGGTTGGTCCAATCTCTTCTTAAAAACTTCCAGTGTTAGAGCATCCACAATTTCTGGAGGCAAATTGTCCCACTGATGAATTGTTCTCTATTAGGAAATTTGTCGTTAATTCTAGGTTGCTTCTCTCCTTGGTTTAGTTTCCATCTGTTGCTTCTTGTCCTGCCTCTCAGGGGCTCTGGAGAATGGCTTGACTCCCTCTTCTTTGGGGCAGCCCCTGAGATGTTGGAAGGCTGACATCATGTCATCCCAAGTCCTTCTTTTTATTAAACTAAACACTCCCAATTCCTGCAATTGTTCTTCCTATGTTTTAGCCTCCTAATCAGCTTGGTTGCTCTTCTCTGCACTCTTTCCAGTGTCTCAACATCCTTTTTTTTTATATATAGTCCTTGACTTACAACAGTTCATTTAGTGACCATCCAAAGTTACAACGGCACTGAAATAAAGTGACTCACATGGCCATTTTTCACACTTAGAAAGTGTTGCATGGGATCAAAAATCCAGGTGCTTTGCAACTGGCTCGTATTTACGACGGCCGCAGCATCCTGGATCATCTCCTGACAAATGAAGTCAATGGGGGAAAAGCCACTTTCGCTTAACAACCAGTGATTCACTTAACGTGGCCAAGAAAGGTCGTAAGATGTGGGCAAAAGTCACTTCGCCAATTTTTGGGCTCAGTTGCGGGTCGTAATTCAAGGACTACCTGTAACTGTGGGGAACCAAAGCTGGACCAGAGGATGATGCTTTAATGATCCGAGGAGGATGCTTTAATGATCCATTAGAACCACTTTCCCCTTTTACTTTTTTTAAAGGAACTCCTTCATTTTTTTGGGAGGTGGGTGTCCTTTCTTCCCTTCCCTTCCTCATTCAGGCCCCCTCTTCTTTGCAAAACCCAGGGTGGGGGGAGAGATAGCCATAAGGAAGATGTTGCCCCCACCTCATTTCCCAACCTTGCTGGGTGAATTATTAACACTTGTCTTCCAAAACAGGATAATGGCTGTAAATTATCGCTGGGGCGAATCTAAATGGATCTCCTCCCCGCTTTTAATAATTATGGAAATATTTTTTTGGGGGGGTGGGAGGAAGAAAGAGAAAGAGCAGGAATGTATTTCTTGTCTGTCTTTGGCCAATTTCTCCTCACCAGCTGGTCTCCGGGAGAGTTTTCAAGGGGAGGGGGGTGTTTCCCCCAGATTTCTTCCCCTCTCTCTCTCTCTCCCACTTTCCATCTTGGGAAGGTGGCAGATGGATTGCGAGCCTTTTAAAAGAGCAGCAGGGTTTCCTTTTGGCAGTTCAGTTTGCAACCCTCTCCCCTCCTTTCTCTCCCCCTTTCTCTCCAAGTTGGAAGGCCAAATTATTCTAATGAAATACCGGTTTTGGGGCTCAAGAGTTCCATGAGTTCTCACTCTTCCTTCTCTTTAGTCCAACCATCCGGGATTTATTTAGTCATGTTTTTTAAAAAAATACATTTATTTCTACAGTGGTACCTCGCTACTTGACATTAATTGGTTCTGGGAAGCACGAGAAGTACCAAAAAACGATGAGGCCCAAATGAAAAATCTCCCGTTAAGGAATAATGCAGTGAGTCACAAGGCAGCTGTCAGTCATAAGTTCCAATGTCATTGAGCACCAAACAAGCAAGGAGTACCGGGACAAAAAAATTTGGTGTCCAAATGCATCAAGTACCAAATTTTGATGAGTTTCAAAGGACTTGAGTACCCAGGCACCACTGCAATCTCGTTTTTCTTTTTACAAATAGTTCAAGGCGCCAATTCTATCCAACAGATGCCTCCTATTTTTTCCTATAACCACCACCCGGTGAGGTGAGTTGGATTGAGAGCGAACGACTGCCTGAAAGTCACCCAGGTGGCTTTCAAATCCTAAGGTAGGGCTAGAACTCCCCACCTCCTGGTGATCGCCCAGCAAGCTTTTGTGCTTAAGGCAGGACTAGAACTCCCAGTTTTTTAGCCTGGTGCCTTAGCCACTAGATTAGAGCAAACACAGGGCAGGGCAGGGCAGGGCAGGGAGGGAGGGAGGGAAGGGAAGGGGAAAAAAGGACAGGAAGGGAATGGAAAGGAAGAGAAGGAGGAAAAGGAAAAAGGAAAGAGAAGGACGGAAGGGAAAGGAAGAAGGAAAAAAGAAAGGAAAGGAAGGGAAGGAGGAAAATGAAAAAGGAAAGGAAAGGAAGGAAGAAAAGGAAAAAGGAAGGAAGAAGGGAAGGAGGAAAAGGAAAAAGGGAAGGAAAAGAAGGGGAAAGGGAAGGAGGAAAAGGGAAAGGAAAGGAAAAAGGAAAGGACATAAACCTCAGGAAAAGAATTTGGGGAACTCTTTGCAATGGATTTGGCTTCAAAGGCGGCTGTAATTCATTCCCTCCGCCTTGCTTTGCCCTGGTGAAAAATGACAACTTTCCATAACAAAGCACAACTTGGGGGGGGGGAGGATTTGGAGGGGCTGAGCATCTGAGTGAGTTTGTGTGTGCTTATTAAATTAAAAAAAAGGGTGTGTATGCGAAGACAGACAAGGCCAGCAAGGATTGTCCTCAGCTTAAGGTTAATGAAGTAAAAAAGCAGTCTTTTTCAAGGCAGGGCAAACAGTGGGGGCTCTCCCCCCCTCTGCCCCCCAATACAAAGAGGCCTCCTGTTCGAGGACAGGCCTACATGGATTGACTTAAACCCAGGGGATAAGTGCTTGAAATTTAATCTTATTGCCTAAGAATGAGGCCAAACAAAACTCTCTTAAAATCATATTAAAAATCTATCAAAGGAACAACTTGGACTTTTATCAGTGTGAAAGAGAGAGAGAGAGAAAGGAGGGGACGGGGCGAAATAATTAAGCCCACCGTCTTATATCTCTAAAAAAAAAAATGGAAATCCGGAGAGAATTCGGGGCCACTTCATTATTCTCACCACGGGCCCCGGCGTGCGTTAATGAAGGGCAACTTTTTCGGACGCCTGAAAAAGCCACACGATTAAAAAAATCTGCTTTCTGGAGATCCGTCTGGGGAAAAAAGAGGTTGGATACTCCTCACCCGAAAAAGGGGGTTTTAAATTTAAAATCACTTCGAAATGACACGTTTTAAGAGGTTTGGCTGGCGGTGAAATGGAGAGAGTCTCCTGCTTTGGGTGGAATTGAAAATCTGCTCCAAATTGAAGAGAAGACCCCCTGGAAGTCAAAGGGCTTTCATGTTGCCTTCAGAGGGGTTGGACTAGAAGACCTTCAAGGTCCCTCCCAGCTCTATTCTGGTTGATTGATTTGAATTCAGGCTACGGAAAACACAAAACAGGGGGTTCAAATTGAACTTCCTGCTCGGATAGGTTTCCTGATGGATCTCTGAATGTTCTATGCAATGAAGAAGGAAAAAAAAAACCCTATCTGATGGCACATTAAAATAATATTTTATTTTATTCCGAGAACCAGCTTCCTATCGCCTCGCTGACACACAACTGGTGAAACCCAAGTTGCTAATGTCACTTCAACTCCAACGAAGAGCCACATGAAAGGCAGCCAAATGGTACATTTTCAGAGGGATCTTTAAAAGGCACTTAGAAATGTTGATTGTCAAAATCTACATGAACACCCTCCCATGTTGGAGTGACATTTTTCTCCGGCAAAAAAGCTCTTTTTCCTCCTCCCCTCCTCCAGATCGCCTGCGTTCCGTTCAGAAACAAACAGAAAATGTTAAGATTTGTTCTGAATTCTGACATGGGCTTGGCATTTACTCTGGTGCTCAGGATATTTTCAGCAGGAGACGCTGGGAACTGGCTGTGGAGTTCTTCCTGGAAAGCATCTTTTCTGTTTTATTTGAATTTATCGAATTTATACAGCCATCCTTACCAGAAGTGGCCCCGGGGGGGGGGGGGGTGCTTTTACACCTTGTATTGCAAGCTTTATGTATGTAGGGTGTGTGTGTGTATCTCTTCTGCAACTTTTGAGATTTGAAAAGCTTCAACTCCTTTCACGAAAATTAACGCTCCGGATTTGAAAAACAAACTTTCCTTCTATGTAGGGAAGCCAAATTCAGAAGTGTAAAAAATTCAGCCAAACTGAACGGCCCGCGCCGCCCTTTTACAAAATGTCTCTTGACGAAGAAGGAAGCCAAGATTTGATGTCAAAAGCTGGAAGGTTCCCCTGGTATTGAAGAGGAACTGGGTTCTGTAAAATAGGCCAATGGCCAGAATTTCAGTTGCTAAGCGAGGCGGATTTTGAAGAGATTTGTGCTTGATTTTACAGCCTCCTTTTTTGGGGGGGGGCTCATGGTTTTAAGTAAATTATTGCAGTCGGTTTGGTTTGTCTGCTTGTAGAGTTTCTCCAAATCCTCCCTAAAGAATGATTTTTTTCCCCCCCGCAGTGAAAACCAATTTGAACCGAAAGGTTTGCTAAGACACAATTGCCTTATTGCTGATATGTCTTTAATTGTGTGTGGGGATTAACCCTGGTGGAACCTGGTTAGTTTTTTCCTTTCTAGATCAGGGAGAAAGGGGACATTTCTGGTTGAACCTGGTTGGTCGTTTTTTCTAGACCAGGAAGGGAGAAGTTTCTGCTTGAACCTGGTTAGTTTTTTCTTCTAGATCAGGGAGGAAGAGATTGTTCCTGGTTGAACCTGGTTGGTTGTCTTTTCTAGACCAGGAAGGGAGGAGAAGTTTCTGCTTGAACCTGGTTACTTTTTTCTTCTAGATCAGGGAGGAAGAGATGGTTCCTGGTTGAACCTTATTGTTCTCTTCTTTTAGATCCATAAGGGAGGGGACATTCCTGGCTCTCTACCTGGTTATTTTCCTCTTTTAGATCAGGAGTGAAGGGGACATTTCTGGTTGAACCTGGTTGGTCCTCTCTTCTAGACCAGGAAGGAAGAGGATATTCATGGTGGAACATGGTTTCCTCTTTCAGAGCGGAAAGGGGACCTCCCTCTCTTCCAGCTCTTTTCCAATCCTGTCCACCAGCCAACGAGAACCTCCCAGATCAGCTGGGAGAATTTTGCTCCCTCCGATTTCTCAGCCGTTTCTTCCTCTTGCCCTTCGAAGCCGAGGAATCCAAACCGCTCGAGTATTCAAAGGCAATATTGAGACGAGGTTTGACTTGAGTCTTCTTGAGAGGGTCACGCCTGGAGAAAAAGAGAGAGAGGGAATAAATAAATAGATTGTAAGGTTTTGGTTTTCTGGAGAAAAAGCTTCCTGTATTTTCTTTTCCAACTCTCACGTATTGTCATGCCCCTGTTGGAATCTGATTCCAAGGGGGAGATTGAGCAGCTGACAGGCAGTGGGAGTTTGGCTCTGGTGGCTGTGGAGGAAACTGGGGAACGGCACAGTCCGGCTGGGCCTTCAAAGGAAGACCCAGGTCCACCCCCTCTTCATCCTAGGGCACGCAGGGAGGAACGTGGAAGGAAGCAACGTGGGTTGCGGGGGAGAAAAGGGCCCTGATTCCCTTCATTAGCTGCAGCTGGGAAAACAGGATAAAAAGGGTGTTTGCGCACAGCACCTTGCTGGAAACAAAGCATGCATTATCCTTGTTTGTCAAGTCTTATCTGAGTTCTGGCATCCTCCCAATTATGTGTGTTTTGTTATCTTTTGAAGCCTGCAATTCCTTGTCCTGTCCTGCCTCATTAATTGCTGCAATGTGGTTTGTGTTGGTTTTTATTTATAATCTATATGGACTTTAGGTTCGGACTGAATTTCTTCCCTTTAAAGACGGTTCTTGGGAAAGTTTTCTTTTCTCCAGCCGATGATAACTGGACACTGGGGGGCCAAGTTGGAGGAATTAAAGGGACTTTACCTATTTTTGTAACTTTGTTGCTTTTGTGCCACACCCCTTTGGGTCATTGCACAATTGAGTCCACCAAGTTTCACTTAACTGGTCACATTTTGAGAGGTAGCCCTCGACTTGCTACGGTTCATTTAGTGACCGTTCAAAGTTACAACAGCATTGAAAAAGTGGCTTATGGCCATTTTTCACACTTACGACCGTTGCCGCATCCCCACGGTCAAGCGATATACATTCGGATGCTTGGCAACTGGACTCGCGTTTACAACGGTCGTCCCGGGGGGAGAGTCACATGGTCCCCTTTTGCGACCTTCTGACCAGCAGAGTCAACGGGAGAGAAACCGGATTCACTCAACGCCGTTGTAATTCACTTTAACACCCGCAGGGATTCACTTAACAACGGGGGCCAAACTCACCTAGCAAACGTTTTGCGTAGCAACAGGGATTCTGGGCTCAACTGTGGTCGTAAGTGGAGGACTACCCAGACTCTCTGCAATCCGGAGCCAAACTGATTTGGAAAAAAAACTAAACCCTCCTATATTTTCAACTGGACACCAGCCTCGATGATTTTTATTTTTTAAAAGAAAAGAGGGAAAGAGAGACTTTTCTGTCGGATAGCATCAGTCTTGACTGCTGAACAGAGAAGCGAGGGGAAAAAAACCCCACTCCACCACCTGGGAAAGATTCCAGTTCTCCCTGTCTCTAATTAAGTGATATTAAGGCCCCGTAAATGCCACGAGAAAATTGGCAGCCCAGCCGCTCCTGAGCCGATAGGCCGTAGGCAACGGCTTTGCCAGGAGAAGAAGATTCAGCTGCACTCTTGGGCCGCCAGAACTCGGTTGGGGGGAAAAAAAAAAGGTGCTTTTGGGAGCATCGGTGAGCAGGTTAGAAAAATAGGGTTGGAAGGGACCTTGGAGGTCTTCTAGTCCAGCCGTCTCCAACCGGTGGGCTGCGGCCCACTGGTGGGCCGTGAGAAAATTTTAGTGGGCCGCAGAGAAATCTCACCCCCAGAGCATCTCCCCTAAAGCAATTAATCCAGGCTGTGCAGAAACACAAGGCTGTGCCGCCCACATGGCCCGCAGGAACCCTCCCCGCTCATTCACTCCTTACCCAGCAAACTTGCCTGCTAAATTGCTATTTTTCCTTTTTCCGACCATCAGCTGTTCTGCTGGAGATTTAGATTAGCTAGGAAGCAGAAAATGGTTGGACTTCTTGCTTTCTAGCTAGTCTTTAGATCTTCGGCTCTGCTTTTATGCACAGCCTAACCTCCCTTAGGACTGAAGGTTCTATTATTCAGTGCAAGCAAATTTTATGTGACAGACTCAGGTAGCCGATGGCAGATAGATAAGATCACTGAATGATTCTGTGAACAACTCAATCTTGCCTGATTTTGGGTAAAAGTTGCTCTTTTTTTATAAAAAATTCAATATTTATATAAATATTTATAATATTTATATACAAACCATGCCCAGCCACTCACATGACCAAGCCACACCCACAAATTAGGCAATGCCCACAGAACCACTTAGTTAATGTTAACCACTAGTTTGTTAATGAAAGACCTGTAAGAAAAAAAAAAACATGCTCATGAGCACCAAGGACGCCACAATCTTCCTCCTCCTCCTCCTCTCCACACACCCCATTCCCTTCGATCACTGATAACATCACCTAGTTGGGTCATGAAATGTCTGCCTGGAAACAACGAAGCTCAGAGAGCACCAAGGACCTTTGGCCCTGGTTGTTGTGGTCTGCTCTAATGCTGGAGGTTTTTTAAGAAGAGATTGAACAATCGTTTGCCTGGAATGGAATAGGGTCTCCGGGGCTGGACTAGAAGACCTCCCAAGGTCCCTTCCCCTTCTTTTTATTCTGATCTCTCCCTCTTTCTAGAGTCTCCACATCTTTCTGGGATCGTGGTGACCAGAACTGGATGCACTATTCCGAGTGTATACATTTATAAAACGTGCTTGTTGTTTTTTTTAAAATAGATGAAATTTATTTATTTGAAAAGCGTTTGGGGCTCCCCTGAGAGGGAAGACCAGGCCGTGTTTCTGGAAAAAGGAAAGCGCGGGAAGCTTTAGCCTCCTACAGGGGTGTGAACAAGGGGATTTTGGGATATTGGTGTCTTCTGTTTCTCTTCTAGGCCCTTGGGGGGGTGTGGTGGTGCAGGGAAAGGGAATTTTAAGAGAATAACAAGCTTGCAAGAACAGAAGAAAAACATTGTGTGGCGGTAATCCGAAGAGACTTTTGGTGTCAGTCAAGCCCGCTCCCCGCTGGGCCGAAGAGATTTCAAAAGCAGCCCCCAACCCATCTTACATGTCCTTTATCGTCTAATCAGGCTACTATTCACTCAATAAAGCTCTTTTAAATCCCCCGCACACACAACTCGCTTGTCGTGCTGCCCATCTGCTGGCGAGGGTCAGGAACCACCCCCTCCACCCCCCCCCCCAAAAAAAAACATGGGGGTCCTTAGCAGGTTCTGGAGAGGGGGACGAGGACAATGCTCAGACATCCCTCCCTCCCTCCCTCTACACACACACACAGAAACACACACACACACAGAGCCCATCTCACTTAATTTGGCTCAAATTCAGCCCAGCCCAGTCCGTTTCTTCTCGTCAAGGGAAAAAAAAAAAGGGGGGGGGGGAGTTTGAATTAAGGGGTGGGGGGGTATCTTTGCAGGACCCTGGGGTCTCCCAATCAGCACAAGGTGTTGGTGGGGGGGGGGGGAGAGAAATCCCTCGCAGCGCTTAATTGGTCTTGACTCTTTTAAATCTTTGTCGATGTGGATTTTAAGGTTTGGAACTTTGAGGGGGGGAGGTTTGTGTGTGTGTGTGTGTTTGGAAATCTCTTCGTGGGTTTGAGATCGTTTTATGTTATGATTCTGGTCAGCCAGCCAGAGTCACCGGATCACGAATCGAGCGGCGGCATATAAAACCTGAAGAAATAAGAGAGGTCAAAGAAAAGCGAAAGGAAAGCAAGAAAAGTTATTTGGCCCTGTACCTTTTCTGCTTCTTTCCCTGCCAAGGGCCTCCAGCCACAGCGCTGAGGTTCCCAGGAGCATCGCGGAGGCCGAAACTCTTGGCCACGTGACCCAAATGCAGAGCCCGGATGTGGAAGATGGGCTTGAGGTTGGCCGGATAGGTGGCGTACGAGCGGATGAAGGACTGCAGGGCTGCAAAACGAGAGGAGCCGATGGAGACATTTCCAGAGTTGCTCAAATGTCTATGGAGATGGTCAAACCATTCAGGTCAAAAGACTTAAATCTTAAAAAGCTTTTTTTTTTTTTTTAAATCAAAAAAATGTCTCCTTAAAGATGTTTCGCTTCTCATCCAAGAAGCTTCCTCCGTTTTGACAGACAGAACTGAGGAAGCCTCATGGGTGAGAAGCAAAACGTTTTGAATTGAACTGAATACTTTATTGGCCGAGTGTGAATGGACACACAAGGAATTTGGCTTGGTGTAAATACTCTTAAGTATACATAAAAGATACATTCATTAATAATCAAGAAGCATAATGTACAATGTTCTCAAGAAGGGGAAAAAAACAGGGATGGGGTTCTACAGGTTCACACACCTGTTCGCTAGAACCGATTGTTTACATTCTAAGCAGTTCGGAGAACCAGTTGTCAGAAGAAATTCCTGGCCTAATCCTGTAAAGAAGGCAGGAAGGAAACATTCTGGTGTTGCTTAAAGAAACTGCCTCTCCGTTAACCCTTATTGCATTCTTGGCAGGACTAGACTTCCTGTCTCAGGAACTTCTCTGGAGTTTTATTTTCCCTCTTTTGCTGGTACTTTGCTTGTGTGGAGTGACCATTCAAAGTTATATTTATATCTCTATCTATCTATCTATCTATCTATCTATCTATCTATCTATCTATCTATCTATCTATCTATCTATTATATATAAAATCCATCCCTTTCTTTTTTTCCTTTTCTTTATCTACCTATCTACCTACCTACCTATCCATCCATCTACCTACTCATCTATCTTATCATCTGTCCATCCATCCAACCAACCAACCATCTCTTTCTTTCTTTCCTCTATATCTCTATTCTTCCCTTCCTGCCTTCCTTCCTTCTTTCCTTTCCCAAAAAAGACTGGATAACCAAATTCCATGTATTTATGATGGTTGCAGTGTGTGTGTGTGTGTGTGCGCACACGCGCGCCACGTGGCCTTCTGACAAGCCAAGTCAACGGGGAAGCCAAACTCGCTTAACAACCACGGTCTTGCTTAGCGACGGAAATTTGTGGGCTCCGCTGCGGTCCGAAGACCAGGGCTGCCTCCATCCCTCTTCCGCAACCGAGGAATCTGGAGTCCCCGAGGCTTCAAACGGCCTGAAAATCCCAAGGGCCAGAGGAACTCCCCTCCCCACCCGCCTTGGTGGACACCCTCTCTCCAGCCCTTGAGGCTGCCCCCAGCTGCCCCCCCTCCTGCCGACCCCTCCCCACCCCTCTTTCTGCCCTTCTTCCTTCCTGAGTTGGAACACCGGTTTATTTGTGCAGAGCTTAAGCCTAAATCTCCCTGCGGCAGGAGATTGTGGTTTACGAACAGTAATAAAAATGTCATTTTAGCAGGCTCAGACTCCAGAAGAACTTGGGGAATCTCTGTTTGCCAAGCAAAGCGAACGCCATTTCCCAAGCAATGAGGGAATAACCGAGCAGCCCCCCTCCTCTCCTTTCCCGGCCTCCATTTTTTTTAGGGGGGGGGGTGGGGGGGGTAGAGGAGAAGAAGGGAGCAACGCCCGTGAGGTAAAATATGATGGAGTTTCAAGATGCTCGCTTCAGGTATTGGGAGCCAAGGGACGTCTCAAAGCCTCTGAAAGGGCTGCTCCGGTGGCAAGTTTCTAGTCCACATTGATCGAAGGGAAAAGGAAGGGTTTGAAATTTTAGGTCGGGGTTTTATAAAAACAGCGCACCGAAAAGAGCACTAAAGGCAAGTTTTCTAGTCCACAGTGATTAGGAGAAAAAGGAAGGCTTCCTTCCTCCCTCAGAATCTTTTTCTAGCCACCTTTTCTTTTCTCTCTCCTCCTCCCTTCCTTCTGGATCTTTTTCTATCTTTTCTTTCTCCTTCCTTCCTTCATCAGAATCTTGTTCCATCTTCCTTTCTTCACGAAGAATCTTTTTATATCCATCTTTCTTTCTTTCTTTCTTTCTTTCTTTCTTTCTTTCTTTCTTTCTTTCCTTCCTTCCTTCCTTCCTTCCTTCCTTCTTTCTTTCTTTCTTTCTTTCTTTCTCTTTCTTTTTCTTTCTTTCCTTCCCTCCCTCTCTCCGAATCTTTTTCTGTCCATCTTTTCTTTCTCTTTCCTTCTTTCTTTCTCTCTCTTCCCTTCCTTCTTTCCCTAGAATCATTTTCTATCCATCTTTTCTTTCTTTCTTTCTCTTCCCTTCCTTCTTTCCTTAGAAACATTTTCTATTCATCTTTTCTTTTTTTCCTTCCTTCCTCCCCTCCTCTCCAAATTTTTTTCTATCCACCTTTTCTTTCTCTCTCTTCCCTTCTTTCTTTCCTTAGAATCGTTTTCTATCCATCTTTTCTTTCTTACTCTTCCTTCCTTCCTCTTTCTCGCTTTCCTTTCCTCCCCTCTTCCTCAGAATCTTTTTCTATCCATCTTTTCTTCCTCTTTCTCCTTCCTTCCTTCTCATCTTTTTCTCCCTCATTCTTTCTATCCTCCTCTCCCCACCCCAAAAATCTCACCAGCCACAGATTAAAAAGTCTGCCAAGGAGACCCCGATCCACAACCGGTCATCCACAACGATTCGGTCAAGAGCCCCCCGCCCCCCCCCCCCAATCTCCTCCGGGCTGGGGTTCGGGAAAGGACAGGCCGAGGAAACGGACGGCAGGCCGAGCCTTTGGCGCCGTTTCCGTTTGATTCCCCGCCATCCACCCCAGAGCCCAGCTGCTGTGTTAATTATTCACCGCTCTTGGCTGGGCTGGAGAAGGGCGGCTGGTGGATGCCAGCTGGAAAGGGGACGTGGGGTGGGACCCGCATGCAAAGAGAGCAAGGGCAACTGGCAGTGGGAGGGGGGAAGAGAAGGAGGGAGGGAGGGGGCAGCTTTGCAAATAATAATAATAATAATAATAATGATGATGATGATGATGATGATGATGATGATGATGATGCTTGGGAAGCATTTGACTAGTGATTTCTGATAGGAAATGGAGCAGTTATCTCGTTTGCTGTGTTCACTGAAGTTTGTTGTTGATGATGATGATGATGATGATGATAATAATAATAATAATAATGATGCTTGGGAAGTGTTCGACTAGTGATTTCTGATACGAAACCCAGCAGTTATCTCGTTTGCTGTGTACACTGTAGTTTTTTGTGAATAATAATAATCATCCTCCTCCTTTCCTCATAAATAAAAATAAACACAGGAGGGAGGGAGAAAGGCACAGACAGCACAGGAGGCCTTTTAAGTGCCCATCGGAAAACGTTTGGCCATTATCCTGCCCCACAGCAGCCACGCAGGTCCTGATAGGCTGGCAGGGGAGAACATGTCCCATCTGTGTTTTATGGGAGCCTCATGGCAGAACCTGCCAAGGTCCATATGGGCCGTGGAGAAACCAGGACCGACCTGGCCAGAGACACCGGACGCTTCCATTCTGCTTAAAGATGCCACTCAGATACAGATAATCAGAGTTGGAAGGGACCTTGTAGGTCATCTAGTCCAACCCCCCCCTCCGCCGAAGTGGGAGACCCTACACCATTTCTGACAAATGGCAGTCCAATCTCTTCTTGAATGTCTCAAGTGAGGACTGCCCTGCTTTTTTGTTAAAGTCACAAAATCTCACCCGGAGTTGCCTGTATAAACTCTGGAGCTAGTTCTCGACTTACAACCGTTAATGTCCAACGCTGAAAAGGGCGACTTATGACCATCTTTCACACCGAACGACCGTTGCAGGATTCCCCCGTATTCCTGCGATCAAAATTCAAACGCTTGGCAACTGACTCGTCTTTATGATCCTGGTAGGGTCACGTGACCTCCTGTTGAGACCTTCCAACAAGCAAAATCAAGATGGAAAAAGCCGGATTCACTTAACGACCATGGGACTCATTTAACAACCGCAGGGATTTACTTAACAACGGTGGCAAGGGAGGCCGTAAAATGGGGAAAAACTCACTTTAACAACGGTCTCGCTTAGCAATGGACATTTTGGGCTGAATTGTGGTTGTAAGTTCTATGTTAAATTCATTTGATATTTGGATCTCTTTTTTCTCCCTCTCTTTTTGTTGCTATTGTTTTAAGTGCTGGACAGATTATTTTTTGTATGTTTCTTTTTTGTATTTCACCATTCATGATAAAACAAAATCAGCATACTTCAAATGAAGAAATTTCGGGATTAACTGTGGTCGGTAAGTCGAGGACTACCTACCAGTCGTTAAGTGAATCACTGCAGTGGTGGAGTCAGTAACACGGTCATTAAATGAATCCAGCTTCCCCTTTGACTTTCTTGTCAGAAGGTCGCAAAAGGGGGAATCATGTGACGTTGAGCGGCTGCAAACTGTCATAAATATGAGTCAGTTGCCAAACGGCCAAATTTTGATCACAGGGATGCTGCGATGGTCATTAAGTCACTTTTCCCAGCACCATCGTAACTTTGAACAGTTGTGTTATGTGTGAAGGTTACATATTGTGAGTTACACCTGAGAAAATGAAGAACAGACGAGAGTCCATGTATATCCGACACGTGAACTGTGAAATGATTATTGGAAATGATATAACTATATCTAATAAACATGTCCTGTTTTGTAACTTGTTTATGTTCTAAAGTAATGGCAAGTCTGTATTTTTTGGCAGAAGGATATCAGAAGGAGATGCTAGGTTATCATGACCCAAAAGGAACTGGTTAATGATCTATTACAGAAGGTCATAACAGGACGATAACAGGAAGAAGCCATGAGAACGAGGGTAGTTTCCAAGGACAAGGAAACAGGTGGTATGCTACAATAATATGGGTGTGGCGTAGGGAGATACGTAGCTTGGACAGATTATGAACCCAGGAAACGGGCAGAGACTGTATATTTGAACCTGTATATAAACCCCAGCCCTCCTGGGGAAAATGTCTTCTGCTATGAGCAGAATTCCCTTTTGCAAAAGCTTAATAATAAAGCTCTTGTTAACTGTCTCCGGTCACTTATCACAGTTGCCAAACAAATGGCCATAAGTTAAGGACTATCTGGCATGCTTTGTACTAAGAAAAAGAAAATAAAAATAAAGTTGTCTCCCTTAAACTCGGAAAGTTAGGGAAGGAAATTCCTGACCTTTTTTGGCCCATCGGATGGTTTTAGTACTGGAATGGACGAAATCCTCAAATTCGGTCTGCATCACGGTAGCCCTTCGGTGTATTTCCTGGACATCTCCCTGCTGGCTCTTCTAAACAGGGAAGAAGGGGGAAAACTTTTTAAGCACAATCAAAAAGATTTTTAAAACGTGCCTCGCTTTGGCAACGCAGAAACAGGAAAAGGAAGTAGCCAGAACACAGAATCATAGAGTTGGAGGGAACTTTAGAGGCCTTCTAGTCCAACCCCTAGGCAGGAGACCCTATGCCTGTGATGGCAAACCTATGGCATGTATGCCACAGTTGGCACGCAGAGCCATTTGTGCTGGCACGCGAACCCGCATGCAAACTTACTTCACTGCGCATGCGCATGCCTCCCAGCTGATATTTGGCCTGTTTGAGGCCTTTTTCTGCCTCCCAGAGGCTTGAGAAAAGCCTTTGCAGGCCACAAAAATAGGCCTGTTTCATCACTTCCTGTATTTCCGGAAACGGGACCATTTTTCGGCCTGCAAAAACTTTCCTCAGGGCCGAAAAAGACCTCAAACGGCCCAAAAATCAGCGGGTAAGGGGGGGTGGGGATTGCACGCACAGGAAGTGTGTGTGGGGGTGCGCATTGCCTTCTGGGTGCTGGCACCCAAGCACCCAAGTGCACACACAATTTTTGGCACAGGAGCCCAAAAAATTTAGCCACCACTGCCCTGTATGTTCTGGACAGATGGTTATCCAATCTCTGCTTGAAAGTTTCCAGTGAATGTCAATTTCTCTTTGCGTTGATTAATTGTTCTCACTTATCAGGAAATTTTCTCCTTCGTTCCAGGTTGCTTCTCTCTTTTTGATTGGTTTCCATCCAAATTGCTTCTTGTCCTGCCTTCGGGTGTTTTGGAAAGTAAGTTGATTCCCTCTTCTTTTGTGGGAGCCTGCTATCATGTCGACTCTACCCGTTCATCATATGGAATTAACAGAATTGAAAGTTTCTAGCCCACATTAAGCAAGAGAGAAAACTCCGCTGTCTAACCTACTTTATACCTGAATACTGATCCAAAGCGGTGAAAACAAAACAATTAAGATAGCAAAAGAAACAACTACTTCAATTTATCCAGCTTTAAAATAACACATAACTCTTTCATTTTGGCCACTGTAACGATTAATATCCCCTTGATTTCCTAATGCAAGGTGCCTCTGCTTTTTTTCCCAGCAGCTGCAGAAATCTGATTCACAGTTCAATTCTAATTTTTTTTTTAATGATTACTAAACAGATACTATTTACAGTTTAATGGTATGTAACGATTAAGCTATTAAACGAAACATATATTGCAGCTGCCATAAATAAGAATCAGTAGACAAACGTCCGAATTTAAATCCCCACGTGACCATAGGAAAGTTGCAACGGTAGTAAGAGTGAAAAAATGGTCGTAGGTCCCTCGGTTCAGCGTTGTAAAAACCCACAACTCGCTCAATCCAGACCGTAACCCACTTTAAAGTCGGCGTGAATCCTGGTTTGTGCAGCAGGATATTGCAGGCTGCCTTTAGATGCCTTTGCAAACAGTAAAACCAGGATGGATCCCCGTAGGATGCCAAGCCCAAATCAAACAATTTCTCTCTGTTTTTTTTTTCTTCTTCTTCCTTGCATTTGGACTGCTCTGTCAGGTTGTTGTGATAGCACGAAAAGAAATGTCCCTTTTGATTTCCTTGGGGGGGGGGGGGGAGAAAAATAGACCACAGGCGAAGTAAGGAAGGTAAAATGTCACCCCAATATAGATCTGCATAGACTTTCTGCATTATTATTTTTTTTTTAAAGAAAAGCGATGTACAAATCGTATTTAAAAACTGGTTTTTAAAACCTGTCTTTGGCAAAACGCTAAGATGTTTCCCCCTCCATCCTTGCTCCCACAGGCTCCTGGCATTCGTCAATCCAGCTTTTCTCTTCTTTTTCATCTTTTTTTTTAAAAACCCTGTTGGGTTGCACACAGTGTCATCTTCCTTCCCTCTCTGTGTGCGCCTGTGTGTGTGTTCTTTTTTTTTTTTTAATATGAATGTGAAATTAAGCGAAGCTGCCCTTTCCCCGACGGTCCAGAATCCTCTGTTATTAAAAAGTAAAGCACTTTAATAATGAAAAACTTTCCCCCCCCCCACCATTCCTGCCCCTCCTTCTCCCCATGTTTTAACTGTTTAAAATTAATGAGAAGGGCAGACCGGTTGTCAAAGCATTATTGAAAGCGGGCAGTGAACACCAAATAAACTCGAAAATTCCCCCCCGAGTGTTAAATAAACACAGCCTCATACCTCTCCAAATCCCACTGATGGTTATTGTATACTTTTCTGTAACCGAGCTCAGAATAGACGCCAGCGCCAGGGAAGCAAGGAAAGATTTCAGGCTTCCAATAAAGGACTTAATTTAAAGACAGCCCAGCGCGAATTCCAGGAGAAAATTAAAGGGACCTCAAATTTAAGTGACAGGTGACTTGAGCTATGCCAAGTCTGTCTGGGGATTTAGTAATAATATGGCAATATATTACAAAGGACTTCTCACTATCCGCTTTCTCCTAGGCCCGAGTTCCCTATCTTTTAGGCTTCAAAATGAGGTATCGCTTCTTCCTTTCTCCAGGAAGAAAACAGAGAGAGAGAAAGAGAAAGAATGAGAAAGAGAGAAAGAAGGAAGGGAGAAAGGGACGAAAAGGAAGAAAGGAAAGAAAAAAGAGAGGGAGGAAAAGGAGAAAGGAAAGAAGGAAGGAAGAAAAGAGAAGGAAGAAAAGGAAGGAAGAAAAGAGAAGGGAAAAAGAAAAGGAAGGAAGGAAGAAAAGAGAAGGGAGAAAGAAAAGAAGGAAGAAAAAAGAAGGGAGAAAGAAAAGGAAGGAAGAAAAGAGAAGGGAGAAAGAAAAGGAAGGAAGAAAAGAGAAGGGAGAAAGAAAAGGAAGGAAGAAAAGAGAAGGGAGAAGGAAAGGAACTAACTCCATCTCCATCCATCAACACACACACCCCGCCCTTTTCAAACCAGAAAAGGCCACCCAACTGCCATACATTTCCACCAGCCCTCCTCCATGCCTTCCTATCCAAGAGTTACTCCTCCAGTGGGGGGGGGGAGAGAGGAGCCCAAAGGCAAGAAAACCTTTTTACAACATTTTCGGCTTCACACCTGGAAAGAGGTTCTCAGCACCTTGAGATCTTGCTTCTCCTTTCCTCTGCCCTCCCCTCCCTTGCATTGCTTAAGGGGGGGGGGTCTTCAAACTTGACCGCTTTAAGCCTTGTAGACTTGCAACTCCCAGAATTCCTTCCTCCAGTCAGGCTAGCTTGGGAATTCTGGGCGCTGAAGTCCACAAGTCTTGGAAGACCCTTGGCCTAAAGCCGTGATGGTGAACCTATGGCAGGGCCATCTGTGTGGGCCCGCGTGCCCCAGTCAAACTTGCCTGCGCCTCCCAGCTGATTTTCGGCCCATTTGAAGCCATTTTCCCTTCCCGGAGGTTCAAGGAAAGCCTCTGCAACCTCGGGAGGCCGAAAAAACGGGCCCGTTTTCAGTCTGCAGAGGCTTCCCTTGAGCCTCCGGGAGGGGAAAACAGCTTCAAACAGGCTGAAAATCAGCCGGGAGCCGCAGGCATGCGTAGTGCAGGTAAGGGGGCAGGATGGGGGTGTTGTGCGCGCATACGCAGGGGGGGCGCATTGCATTGTGGGTGCTGGCGTGCATGCATGCTTTCGGCACAACACAAATAAAATGGTTCGCCATCCCTGGCCTAAGGCGATGGTCCTAGCTGCCTCCGAGCACGGAAATGACAGCCGGGGCCTGCAGGGAAGAAGAGAAATTTGGGACTGGGGGAGTCCACAAGCCAAAAGCATCAGGAATCATCTAATTCCAAACAGGGACACTTCCAGAGGTGGGCTGCTGAGGGTTCAGGAGAGGAGGAAGGAAGGAGGGAAGGAAGGAGGGAAGGAGGGAGGGAGGGAGGAAAAGGAAAAGGAAAAGGAAAAGGAAAAGGAAAAAGGAAAAAGGGAAAAGGGAAAGAAAAAAGGGAGGGAGGAAAAGGAGAAAGAAAAGAAGGAAGGAAGGAAGGAAAGAGAAGGGAGAAAGGAAAGGAAAGAAGGAAGAAAAGAGAAGGGAGAAAGAAAAGGAAGAGAAGGGAGAAAGAAAAGGAAAGAAGGAAGGAAGCAAAAACGCCCCCCCCTCCATGGTTCAGGAGGCCGACTAGGGAAGGGGGAAAAGGTCATAAAATTAGGCAAAAATTCGCAAACTAGCAAATTAAAAAAAATTCACTCTTGCAAATTAAAAAAAAGAAGAAGAGGAAATTGGAATGAAATCAGAAGGAGAAAAGAACCGCGTCTCTGAGAAAAACCGACCTTAGATCTCTCCGGGTTTCCTTTGAAGCGGTCATCTTTCATTAAGTTTGACAAAATCTGTTCCATTTTCATCTCTGAAATGCTGGAATTAGAAAAGGAAAATAAATACAAATAAACCCACCCCTTGCCATAGAGGCTCCTCCTGGCGCTCCCCCCACCCCCACCCCAAACTGGAAACTCAAAATTGTGGTGCCAACCAGCGACAGGGAGCCTCAGAAAGGGCCCCATGCGGCTCCAGAGCCAAAGGTTGCCAACAGGGAGCCTCAGCAAAGGGACAAAAGAGCCACATGCGGCTCCAGAGCCAAAGGTTGCCAACTCCTGGTCTATTGGAATGGGGTTTAAACAGGAAATACCATCGTCGCTTCTGATCTGCTTCTCATCTATGGCAAAGCCAAATGGAGAACACTTGGTGTTTCTTAGCTATAATTCTGACCTCTGCATGTTTTTATTTCTGTTTTTTAACGCCCTCCCAGCAATGCTTGGCCTCCCATCACTGATCCACCAGGAGAGATCGCCCGTCCTCACCCCCAACACGCCTCCTATTTTCCAGCCTGATCAGCCAACAGATCAGATCAGCCCACTCTGTTCACACAGCAGGGAGAAGATTGGGGAGGTTGGGCGGTGGGCACCGGGGGGGGGGGGGGCGCATGCCCCGAGACGACGTGGGCCTTGAATGGGCATTCTCTCCCTTGGGATAAAGCCCTTGCAGAACGACAAACTGCCTGACTCACAACTGGAATTGTTTGGGTGACAACGCTGTCACTTTGCAACTGTCTCAGCGGTTCATGCCACTTTTAAGTCTCGCTGAAAAGTACCGAGAGAGAGAGAAGGGTACGAAACACGCAGAAACAACGGGCGCACACAAACGTCGGTGTCAGCATGCTCCTTTGATTTTTTTTTTTTTCCTCGTGCATTTCTTCTTTGCGAGCACCGCAGAAGAAATATACATCACACCCACCAAAGGACTCACACACACACATACACTAAATAAAAAAAAAAATGTAAAAATAAAATGCGAGGTATCAAAATGTTAAATAAACACACCACCTTTTTCCTCCCCCGAAGGCAGTTGCTGCCTCTAAGGATAGAAAGATTGCAAATAAATAATTGGTTGATGTCTGAATTGACCACTGACAGATAGCCAACAATAGCAATAGCACTTATATAACTCTTCACAGTGCTTTTACAGCCCTCTCTAAGCGGTTTACAGAGTCAGCCTCCTGCCCTCAACAATTTGGGTCCTCATTTTACCCACCTCAGAAGGATGAAAGGCTGAGTCAACCTTGAGCCGGTCAGGATCAAACTTCTGGCAGTCAGCAGAATTAGCCTGCAATACTGCATTTTAACCACTGCGCCACCATGTCTCAGAGATATAGGCAGACAGATAGATAGACAGAATAAGCAACAACAGATAAACAGAGATGGCTCTATTATCTATCTATGATGTTGCTCTATTATCTATCTATCTATCTATCTATCTATCTATCTATCTATCTATCTATCTATCTATCTATCTATCTATCTATCTATCATATTGATCTATCTATCTAATAGAGCAATAGCAACAGTAATAGCATTTCCCAATTTAGAGATGTTTCAGCCGATATGGAGCTGGTTATGATTCAAAAACATAGTCCAAATGAAGAATTAACCCCTAAGCATGTTTCTTTATCAGGATTCCGGCAGTTACTCCAATTAAATCATGAACCTCAAGCCACACTCCCAAAACTAAAAAAGATTTATTTGAAGGTAACATTCCGGCATGAGCCTGGGCGTAGCCAACTCTGGGATACGTAATTCACTGTCACCCTTGATCCTGCTTTTCCCTCCACTCCCTCTGGGTGTATCATCCAACGAAACACGTCCATAGCCAAGAGTCATCAGTCATGCTCTCCAGTTAGATTTTTGCATGGGAGAAGCTTCAGTCATCTAATCAGTCTTTGAAGAAAATATGAATGGAATGTACTTTCGATTCCACACTGCCGCCTGCTCTTTGAAATCCCCCCCCATTCTTTCTGTTGACAACTATAAAGCGTGCATACAAAATATTTTATGAGTTGACGTTCTTCCTCTTCCCTTCTCTTCCCTTTTAGAGTTGTACAACTTTCCCACACACCGCAAGCCATTATGGGTTGGCTTTCCAGGTTATCCCGAAAGTCAAAAAAGAAATAAGACTTGAAGCAAATAAAAGGGACAATCGCTTCCTAGGAAGAATTTTGACCCACAAAGACGAAATAGCGACCGTCCGGGTGGACTGTGTTTTCGTCATGCTCAACTGCCCGGAACTCCCAAGAACGACAAAGTAACATATTAAAAGAGAGAGAGAGAAAGAGAGAGAGGAAAAAAAATGACCAGCTCTTGAAAAGTGCTCAAAATTGCCATGAATATCTCTGCTGGTTCCCACTTGTTAGTTCCACTTGGCCCATTAAAAAGACAGGAAACAAAGAAAGTGATCAATGATTTAAAAAATAAAAAAAAAAGCAACCCCCCCCCCCAAAAAAAAACAACAACCCCAAAACAAACTAGACCGGTGTGCCACGAACGACCGGCAGATGGGGTTCTTTCTGCCTCGTTTGCCACACTGAATTTGTCAGGATAAATTTCCACGCGGCTCCATTTACGAACAGAAAGGGCAATTAGATTTGATGCCATGCCGTGCCCCAGGCGTGAAACTGTCTCTCCGGATCTGATCTGCAATCCATTATATCCATATATTCGCCGTCCCCCTGACTGCCTGTGTACATGCACACAGATATATAAGCTAATTTTGCAGATGGCTCGCGCGCGCCTCTCGAAAGAAAAAAAGAAAGAAAGAAAGAAAAAAAAGAAAGAAAGAAAGAAATCTACCCTGGAAAGCTTAAAGGTTTGTGAAGTGGAGTTTCACAGCCCCTTTCGCTGTGTTTTAGAAACGGGGATGAAACAGCCGGCAAATTCCTTTGGTGGCAACGCTTAAGGAGAGGAGAAACGAAAATTAGAGCAGGATGATTCAAGGAAAAAGCTTTTTATTGGGTGGTAAATATTTAGGCACCAATAAGTTCTTGGAACTCTCTGGGCTTGGGGTTTTTCTTGAAGACGTTTCATTACCCGACTAGGTAACGTCATCAGTTTAAGAAAGGAATGGCGTTTGCTCCCTCTTTTATATACAGTGGCTTGCTCTCCAGTGTTGAAAGTTGACTGGGTGACTTTGGGCCAATCACCAGGTGATGGTGAGTTCTAGTCCTACCTTAGCCATGAAAGCTGGCTGAATGACTTTGAGTCAATCACCAGTGAGTTCTAGTCCTGCCTTAGGCATGAAAGCTGGCTGGATGACTTTGAGTCAATCACCAGGAGATGGTGAGTTCTAGTCCTGCCTTAGGCATGAAAGCCAGCTGGGTGATTTGGGGCCAATCACCAGGAGATGATGAGTTCTAGTCCTGCCTTAGCCATGAAAGCTGACTGGATGACTTTGGATCAATCACCAGGTGACGGTGAGTTCTAGTCCTGCCTTAGGCATGAAAGCCGATTCAGTGACTTTAGGTCAGTCCCTCTCTCTCTCAGCTCAATCCATCCTCACTGCTTCGTTGTTGTGGACAAAACAGAAGGAAGAAGGAATATGTCAGTCCCCTTGAGTTATTTATAAACAATAATAAAGGTGTAATTTTTTTAAAAAATACCTAATAAATAAAGACCCCCTCCCAATATTAACCTAATATAACATCATTGTTCTGCTTTTAGGTTTTTTTTTTTTAAAAAAAACTTCCAATATTCCAGGCTTGTTTCTGCTCGTACATCTGCAATTTGCACGGAACGAAACTTAAGAGCGTACTTTTTTCTCATTTTTTTAAAAAAAAAATCACGCTGAAATTTTCATCTAGCTTTAGATTTATCCTGGATTTATTCTCTCTTCCCTCCACCCCAACCCGACCAAACAAGAGCTGTGGGGCTGCAGCTGTTATATTAGCTAAAGTTGGCCACGGATTTTGACACTGGTGGGAGGGGGGGGGGGAAGAGGAAAGAGAGGGGAGGGGGGGGGAGAAGGTATTTGTGTGACTCACTTAATCTTGTAGGAAGCCAGAAAGCTGACATATTGGGCCTCCGAAGGCAAAAGGACAAGCAGGCTGTTTCCAGGGCTGCCAATCCGAGCCGTTCTCCCAATTCGGTGGACGTATTCAGCGAGCGAAGCTGCTGGATTATACTTCCCGGGAAATTCAGGGGAAAAAGGAAAGAAAAATGTAATAAATAAAATAAAAAGGAAAAAAAAAAAAAAACCAAGAAGGCACGTGAGTTTAAGTGTGGGGATGAATGAACGCATCGCCTGAGTGATTAAATTAGAACCCCACCCCCCCCCGCCCTCCCGGGATCGTTTTCCCAAATAAAACTCCCGAAACAGGGAGCCCTTTCGGAGGGAAGTAAAAAAAAGGGAAGTTGATTTTAAATGGATTTTAAATTGGGTTTTAATCCTGGTTTTTAGTATTGGGGGTTTTAGATCTGGAAGCAGCCCACATTTAATTCTATTTTTAACTTTTTTATAGGTATTGTTTTAATTGGCTGTGCACCGCCCTGAGTCCTTCGGGAGAAGGGCGGTATATAAATTGAATAAATAAATAAAATAAATAATTAAGTGGAAACAAATGGAGGATTGCAAGCTGTCCTGCCACGGATAAGGCCTACTGAGATCCTTTTACGACTGTTTTTCCACACTTAACGACCGTTTGCGGCATCCCGCAGGGTCACGGGATCGAAATTCGACAAACTGACTTGTATTTATGACGGCTGCGGCGTTCCGGAGGAGCCACGCGATCGACCCCCTTTGGTGCCCTTCTGACAGGCAAAGTCAAGAGGGAAGCCGGATTCGCTTAATGACCGTGTTCCTAACTTAACGACCTGCGGTGATCCACTTAACCACTGACCGTAGCAAGAAAGCCGTAAAAGGGGACACTTAACAACTGTCTCGCTTAGAAATGGAAGTTTTGGGCTCAATTGTGGTTGTAAGTCAAGGAAGACCCATATTTTTCTTTTATATGACCACATTTCTACCTGTTTCACTCAGTTTAGATTACTTTATCATGGGTTTCAACCTGTTCAAGGAATTGGCATAAGTTACTTGTTAGATATCTGTTCTGGCTCGTGTTCAATGTTACTATTGTAATTTAAAACCCATGAGGAAAAATACTGTAGATATGTAAAATAAATTAAAAAAAATTGAAGAATCCAGATCGGGGCAAAAGAAGATTGCTTACCTGCACAATCCAGGTGACTTGGGGCAGATCTAACCCGCGAGCAGCGACATCCTAGTAGGAAAAACAACCAGAAAAAGTTCTTGTTGTTGGCTTAATAAAGTGAGACATCTTTCTTTTTTATGATTCTAAAGGTTGGCTCAGAACACAGAGAGAGAGAGAGAGACAGACAGACAGACAGAGAGCCTGTTCTAGGAATATATTCTGGCATTTTAAGGATCAAAATGGCTTACACACTCATCTTATTTCTGGGAAACTGCCCTCTAATTGCCCCCAAATGTAAAAAAGGGCTCACCTTCCTCTAGTAGGGACTTTGGGTGGGCCCACTAAATTTGGGAGGGAGCCTTTTGGGGGGGGGGGGGGGGGGGAGGCTTTTTCAGTGGGCACTTGTACAACTTCCTATTCAATAACCAAAAGAAAATAATGTATTTTTTCCTTTCTTCTCCTGCTTTTTTTTCTTCTGTCTTGCTTTCTTTCTTTCCTCCCTTCCACTTCTCTTTTCTCTTCTTCTTTTGCTTTCCTACTTACTTTCCTTTCTAATTCCCCTGCCTTGCCTTCCTTCCTTTTTCCCTTCCTCTTTTCCCTCCCTTCCTCCTTTCTATCCTTTCCTCCTTCCCTCCCACTCCCTTCCTTCCGCCTTCCCTCCCTCCCTTCCCTCCTTCCCCTTCCCTTCCTCCCTTAATCACTTCCTTTCCTCCCTTCCACTTTTCTCTTCATCTTTTGCTATCCTACTTACTTTCCTTTCTAATTCCCCTGCCTTGCCTTCCTTTCTTTTTCCCTCTTCTCCCTCCTTTCCTCCTTTCCTTTCTTTCCTTTCCTCCTTCCCTCCCACCTCCATTCCTTCCTCCTTCCCTCCCTTTCCTCCTTCCCTCCCTTTCCTCCCTCCCTTCCCTCTTTCCTCCTCCCTTCTTCCTCCTACCCTCTTTTCTTTCCTTTCCTCCTTCCCTTCCTCCTTCCCTTCCTTCCTTTCCTCCCTCCCTTCTTCCTCCCTCCCTCCCTTCCTTTCCTCCCTCCCCTCCCTTTCCCTCCTTTCCACTCTAACAGTCCTCATCCACTTCATTATCTCCACTCCTTCCTCCAGTTCCCTTCCGCTCTGCCAAAAAAACGAGAGCGGAGGTGGTGGTGATTGGATTGGACCACGCACTTCAGCTTATTAGGCGCCGTTGTGCCAAGATACTGGTTCCAATTCAAGGAGCGGAGGGAGGGAGGACGAGGAAGGCTTTACTCCAGCCAGCAGCGCCTGGCACAACTCGCCGCCTGTTCCCCGTCGGCTTCGCGAAACCCGCGCCCTGCCAAAACGGGTTATTAGTTTAAGCAGATCAAGGCAGAACCCCATGCGAAGGCATAATGAGTATGCAAATATATTAACACTCATTATGGTGTTTCCACCACTGTGGGGTGTTTTTGGGGTTCTTTATTTCCCTCCCACCACTCTGGCTGGTGCAATTAAGGCCAGCTGCCTCCCGGCACCACCAGCTCCCTGGCCTGCAGCTTGTCGAGTTGTGCACGCCTCCCCCCGTTGCATTTCGGCAAGACACAACCACACACCCCTTCCCTCCCAGACCCACGGCGAGAGCGTCGCAGGGGGTTCGCTCAGCGACCGAAATTCACTGCACCCACTCATCTTTCATGTCTAAGGCAGGACTAGAACTCTCAGTCTCCTGGTGATTGGCCCAAAGTCACCCACTCATCTTTCATGTCTAAGGCAGGACTAGAACTCTCAGTCTCCTGGTGATTGGCCCAAAGTCACCCACTCATCTTTCATGTCTAAGGCAGGACTAGAATTCACCATCTCCCGGTGATTGGCCTAAAATCATCCAAAGTCACCCACTCATCTTTCATGTCTAAGGCAGGACTAGAACTCCCAGTCTCCTGGTGATTGGCCCAAAGTCACCCACTCATCTTTCATGTCTAAGACAAGACTAGAATTCACCATCTCCCGGTGATTGGCCTAAAATCATCCAAAGTCACCCACTCGTCTTTCATGTCTAAGGTGGAGCTAGAACTCCCATTCTCCTGGTGATTGGCCCAAAATCACCCACTTGTCTTTCATGTCTAAGGTGGGACTAGAACTCACCATCTCCCGGTGATTGGCCCAAAAGCGCCTAGCTGGCTTTCATAAGGCTGGACTAGAGTTCAGTCTCCTGCTTTCTAGTCTGACGCCTTAACTACTAGACCCAATTGGCTCTATCTAGACCAAAATAAAAAATAAAAAAAATTCTGATATTTATAGCAAGCCAGGACTGAGGCTTCATTCCACTGGCCCACAGGAAGAACAATTCCATAATTGCAGCTTTCTCCATGCCTGGAAGTTGCCAAACAAGTCTACCAACTTGATATTCCAACGGATAAACAAATTAAAATAGGGAGGCCAGCATGGCAGAGGACCCAAGAAAATGCATCTTCTAAAAAGTTGGATTACAACTCCCATTGACCTGTGGGTAGGTAAGAAGAGACTGGAATTGTAGTCCAAGAAACTTAATAGGCCCCCAATGCAGGACAATGGTCAGTGGCCCCTTCTAGGGGAACGGAAGAGAGCATTAATCTGATTGGGTGACTCCCTGGCGAGGCAGCCTGCTGATTGGCCAAAGAGGAGTATAAAGACCTCCTATTCCATACCTAGCCTGGGAATGAGAGCTCCTGATTGGCTGAGCCCGGATATAAAGTTGCTGTCCGATAGATCTCATGCCATTATAGAGCATTTCTGGGCAGGTTGTCAGGACCCCCCTTGGCCACGATCCCTTTAAAAGACCAAAAAAAAGCTCCCAAATTAGATCCAAGCGGCCACGCTTAGGCCTGCCACAAAAATCTTGGGGGCAGAAAGGAAGGCGCTGACAAGCTAGCCTGGGCATCGCGGCCTTGACAACTGGCTGCCGACGTGAAGCTTCGAGGTCCAGATGGAAGGGCCTTCGTTCCGGTGCCAGATTGTCAGTCGGATTCAGATGATTCATTCCTTTGCCCCAAATCGCACCTTAGCAAAACAGAGGAGGGAGGAGGAGGGGGGGGGGAGAGTGCAGCGGAGGGGTCCAAACCGGACGCGGGAGGGGAGCCCCCCCCCGTCTCTCTCCCCTCCCCCCACCTGCCAAGAGTCGTTAAGGCCGAGCATGGAAAGCCGTCAGCGGGGAGGCGGCAGATTGGGGCTGCGTCATCGGTGGAAGGGAAGGGGAGGGCGGCAGCCCCTCCCCTCCCAAGCTGTCAGGAAAGGGGTGGGGGAAACGGCCGCCTGTGCCCGCCAGAAAACTGGCAAGACGCGTTAGCGTGATGGAGTCAACGGGCAGAGGGAAGGGACAGGCGCTTCTTCAAAGGAGACGTCCAGCACTGAAGGGCAGAAGCAGCCGAAGCTGTTGGATGATAAGGCGGATAGGCAGGCAGGCAGAGAGAGGGGCAGGTAGCTAGGTAGATACGTAGGTAGGTCAATAGGGAGGTAGGGAGGTAAATAAGACAGAGAGGTAAGTAGATAGAGAGGTAGATAGGTAGGTAAATAAGACAGAGAGGTAAGTAGATAGAGAGGTAGATAGGTAGGTAAATAAGATAGAGCGATAGAGGTAGGTAGATAAATAGACAGAAGTAGGCAGGTATAGAAGTAGGTAGGTAAATAGACAGGCAGGCAGGGAAAAAGAGAAGTACTTAGTTAAATAAGACAGAGAGGTAGGCAGGTAGGTAGATAAATAGACAGAAGTAGGCAGATATAGAGGTAGGTAGGTAGATAGACAGGCAGGCAGGCAGAGAGAGAGGTAGGTAGGTAGATAAGTAGGTAGGTAAAGAGGTAGGTATAGATAGGTAGGTAAATAGACAGAAGTAGGTAGATAAATAGAGGTAGGTAAATAGACAGGCAGGCAGGCAGGCAGGCAAGGAGAGGGGAGGAGCAGGCAGGCAGGCAGGAAGACAGGAAGGTAGACAGACACACAGGTAGATGGATGGATGGATGGATAGATGGATGAATGGAGAGACAGAGTGCTGGAAGACATGGATAGATGGACGAAGGGATGGATAGAGAGACAGAGTACTAGAAGACATGGCTATATGGATGGATGATAGATAGATAGACAATTAAAAACACGTTGCTCAGTTTGGCTTAGAAATCCTCAACCGTAACCCAGGTTAATCATGATCCTGCTTCCCTTCTCTTTAAGTTCAGCTATGTCATCGTCTGAATTAATTTGCTATCTTTCCCTGGCAAACAGAGACACATTACGTTAGGCGCTGAATACATTATGATTTGGCAACTCACCGTGCACAGCAACACCCCGGTGTTCGATTGCAGGAAAGCCTGGAACACGGATGATCTCTCCTGGGAGAAAGAGGAGAAAACACAAAAAAGTCTCGCCAGATCGGGCAAGTCGAATTAAATCCTTAAGAAGATTTTAAAAAAAAAAACCACCCGTTTTAATTTTCAGCTGATTTTCCTGACAGAAAGAACGGAAGAAAATATTGTGCAAAAAACGCAAGCCCCTTTTTTGAATGCTGGTTTTTAACCGAACGTTTACTTGTTTAGATTTGAAAATTTCGGGAGCCAAAGATGTATTTTGGGCTTACGTCGCAGTAGGGAAGCGGTGCGCACGAGCGAATGAATTCAACCTTGAATTGTTTACATTTTTTTTTTAAAGGGTGTTTGACAGAGCTGATGTCCTCTGTCTGGCTATTATTTCTTGGAAGATTATGAAAAACCAGAAACTCACATTTTGCAAACAGCCACCACCTTTTGAAGTCATTCTGTAGTTTGCCCCAAGTTGGGGATTTCAAAAAGAGAGTGAGAAAAAGAGTGAGAAAGAGAGCTGGCCGAAATTGAAGGTCATCTTAACTAGAACTAGTCCTAGACTCACAACAGCAATGGAATCCCAGATTTTTGTTGCTAAACAAGACAGTTGTCAAGTGGGTTTTGCCTCGTCTTATGACCTTTCTTGGCCGCGGTTGTTAAGTCAGCAACAGGGTTCTTAAATTAATCGGGGTTTCCCGTTAAGGCTTCGCTGAGGTCGCAAAAATTGATCATACGAATATGAGTCGGTTGCCAATCGTTCTGATTTTGAGCAGGTGGCCAGGAGGATGCTGCAACCGTCGCGTGAAAAACATTCATAAATCACCTTTTTCAGGGCTGTTCTAATTTCTAACGGTCGTTAAATGAACCGTTGTATGTCAAGGACTGCCTATATTTATTTTTTTTAGCTTTTGGAAGCTTCCAAAGAAGGGGGAAAAAACCTCTCAAGGCACAGATTTCAACGTCACCATGTACGAATTGTGGAAAAGTTTTCTTGCTAGAAGTTTAAAAAAAGGGGGGTGGAGGCAGTTTATAGGAAAGATCTGAACTCACCTCTTGTTTCATGTCACCATGCAAACGTGCAAAGGTCAAAGTTCGAGAAAGAGGGGCTGGCGCTAACCCTGATCCTTCCCCTCCAGATTGCCCGCACAACACTTTTTGGAAGAGGACGTAGTGAAACTCCACTTGCTCACGACTCGAGAAGAAAACGATCATCTTGTGGCGTTTTTCGAACTGGAGAGAGATATGGACGACATGGCGGGTTAGTGTGTAGGCGAAGGGGTGGTGGCAGAACTTGGGGGGAGGGCGGAGTCAAAAGAGGCACCGGCCTAGAATCTCTACGTTGCCGCAAGCAAACGAAATCTAATCTGCCTTGAACTCAGTTGAGCCTTATCTAACTCTACGCCGGTGCTAATCGTTAGCAGAAAAGATTGCTACGCAAAGGTAGTTTAATTGGATCTTCCCATGCGGATCTGGTCTTTCACACCTCACTGTTAGGGGAAACGTAGCATTAAGATTAAGGAAGATGCCTTTGATAGAGACAGAGAAAGAGAGAGGTAATAGAAGAGAAGAGAAAAGAAGAGAGTAGAATAGAACAGAAATTAAGAAGAGAATAGAGGAGAGTATAGAAGAGAAATTGAGAAATTAAGAGAAGTTAAGAAGAAAGTAGAGAATAGAACAGAAATTAAGAAGAGACAAGACAGTAGAATAGAAATTAAGAAGAGAAGATAAATTAAGAGAAATTAAAAAAAGAGTAGAGAAGAATAGAAGAGAAATTAAGAATAGAAGAGAAATTAAGAATAGAAGAGAATGAAGAGAGTGGAATAGAATAGATATTAAGAAGAGAATAGAAGAGAGAAATTAAGAAGAGAGTAAAGGAATAGAATAGAAATTAAGAATAGAAGAGAAATTAAGAATAGAAGAGAAATTAAGAATAGAAGAGAATGAAGAGAGTGGAATAGAATAGAAATTAAGAAGACAACAGAGGAGAGAAGAGAAATTAAGAAGAGAGTAGAGAAGAATAGAATAGAAATTAAGAATAAAAGAGAAATTAAGAATAAAAGAGAAGAGAATGAAGAGAGTGGAATAGAGAATGCTTCCAAATGTTGTCTGGACATTTTGGACTGAAAACATGTTTTGCTTTCGGGAGCTGGGCTTCTACCCAAATTCACCAAACAAACAGATAAAACATTTCTATCCAAGTCAGAGAATAATAAGAATTCAAGTTTTCTGATCGTGTAATTGCTTCTCAAATATCTTACCATGAACTTTCCAAAAATGAAAGCTGCCAACGTCACCAGCCTTAGCTTGCTGGGAACCATGACCACGTTCTGGCGGAGTTTTTCGGGCACAGCGAAACTGCCCTGCTGCTCCTCCTTGGTGAGAAGAGTGCCAACATCTACCCGGAGAGAGTCATTTTCCCGTGGTGGATTTGAACCCCCCGGGGGTTCTGACGCCACCGTAATGCAGGCCGGGTCTTGCAAGCTGATATGGGCTAACCGTGATACTCCTGTGGCGTATCGATGGGGGAGAGAGAAGAAATAAGTAACAAGCAGAGATGGAAAAATGGATTGCTTGCATCAAAGGGGGGGAAAAAAACATTACTTTTGTGTCTAATCGGAAACCGCTTCTGGATTTTGTGCATGAACTTTGATTTTGGGTTTTGCCGATGGATAGGTTTGTTGTTATAGAAACGGCTGCTTTATAGTATTATGTAAAAGTCAGAAGCTGAAGTTTGATGCTGTTATCTTATTCCACTGCACCAAAGGGAGTTGAAAATCAATGCCTTTTCTGTGATGGCCCAAAGGGGCGTCATGCAAAGGCAAGACAGTCAGATAGGCAAGAAGAGTCCCTTTATTATCTCCAACTTTGCCCCCAACGTCCAGGTTGCCTTCGGGCTGGAGAAAAACTCTCCTGGCTGCAGAGAATTCAGTCCAAAACATGGTCAACACAAATTGCAACTTAAAAGTCCAAACAAGCCAAACTGAAGTAATTAGTTTGGCAGGGCAGGAGAAGGAATTGCAGACTTGAAAGCACGGCAAAACTCACACAGTTGGGAAGGTGCCAGGAATACAGATAGGCCATGACGAGACCAGATAAAGTCACGTTTGCTCCCAACAGTCGGCTGCATGCAGCTTGCCTTTTTTATACACTGTGTTCCCAGCTGCAGCTAATGAAGGGAATCAGGACCCTTTCCTCCCCCGTAAGCCACCCAACCCACATTGCTCTCTTCTCCATTCCTCCCTGTGTGCCCTAGGATGAAGAGGGGGTGGACCTGGGTCTTCCTCTGAACTCCCTCTGCCTTCTTCTACCTCTCCCCTGCTCTGCCCAGCCGGACTAACCCTAACCCTAACCCAGTTTCCTCCACAGCCAATAGAGCCACACTCCCATTCCGTCAGCTGTTCGTCTTCCGCCTCGAACTCAGATTCTGACGGGGGCATGACATTTTTTTTCTTTTTTTTCCCGTTGCTCCACATATTTGCCTTCCCTTTTCCTCCTGTGTGTGCTTACTGTTTTCTTTTGCATTTTATATTATAAACAAATACACAAAAAATATGTCAATAGAAAAAAAACCTGACACAAATATACTATATACAAGCAATTGCACTCATAACATTGTCTTCGACTGCCCACTGACAATCCACACTAATTCTAATACAGGAAGTCCTCGACTTACAAACCAATTTAGTGACTCACTTAATAACTGCAATGACTCACTTAACAACCATGGCGAGAAAGGTCGTAAAAAGAAGCATAACTCACTTAACAACTGCCTTGCTTAATTTTAGGCTTTGTTGTATTCCTAGATTGAGGGCTCCCTGAGTATTATCTTATCTTTTTTAATTTCATTTTTTTAAAACTTATTTGTAATGCTGGTCTGTGACTGTAATAAAAATTATTATTGTCATTATTGTCACTATCAACACAACCAAGCCCTGTTCCCCCCCCCCACACCAATTTAAATGTTTGAGCCCTGCGAGCTATATTTTGTGATTTCCTAGTTCTGAAAAACTCCCTCTATTGGTGATTTTCTTGGAAATCAGGAAAGAAAGAAATGGATAACGTCATCCCAAAATTATCACAGCAAACTGCCTCCTTCCAAAATATTTTCAAGAACCCCTTTCTGGGAGTTGGGAGTTTCTAGCCACTGGAAAGAAAATTGTTGGGATGCAATTGGCAAAATAACCTTCTCACCAGCTGGATTGGAATCAGCTTCCAGCATTTTTAGTTATCAAGTCCCAGAGCTAATACAGATTTCTACTAGAGTTAACCCAAAACGGGTTAAAGTGGTTGAAGCTATTAAAGGCATCAGACTAGAAACTAGGAGATGGTGAGTTCTAGTCCTGCCTTAGGCAGGAAAGCCAGCTGGGTGATTTTGGGCCACTCACCAGGAGATGGTGAGTTCTAGTCCTGCCTTAGGCAGGAAAGCCAGCTGCGTGACTTTGGGCCACTCACCAGGAGATGGTGAGTTCTAGTCCTGCCTTAGGCAGGAAAGCCAGCTGGGTGACTTTGGGCCACTCACCAGGAGATGGTGAGTTCTAGTCCTGCCTTAGGAACCAAAGCCAGTTGGACGACTTTGGGCTAGTCCCTCTTTCTCAGCCCAACCAGAGGTTGTTGTTATGGGGAAAAGAGGAGTAGGAAGGAGGATTAAGCATATTCACTGCCTTATAAATGTAATAAAAGCAGAATTAAAAATAAAACAAAACATTATGTTCCATGGTCTTAGGGGTTTAAAAAGAGCCGTAGCTGACATATTGTTTTCGATGGCCGCCATTTTTTTTTCTTTACCACAATGCCTTGGAGAGATGTGACAGAACAGCATGCTGGGAAAATTAAAGAGAGGAAACTCACTGGATTAAAAAAAAAGGCAGTCTGGTCTCAGAGGGAGAACAAACCCCAACATAACGATGATTTCATAGCTGATAGAGAAGAGCTAAAGCTGCACTGGAGGTCCAATCAATTCTTTATTTTATTCATTAAATTTATTTGCCACCCACCTCGCTTTAGATGACTCTGGGCAGCTTATAGCATAAAATCTCCAACCATAAGCCCTCTAAACCCAACAAAATGACAATAAAAAAGTCGCCTATAACTTCCAACACTGGAAGCTTTTAAGAAGAGATTGGGAAAACAATTCTCTGAAATGGTATATAGGGTTTCCTGACTGAGCAGAGGGTTGGACTAGAAGACCTCCGAGGTCCCTCCCAACTCTGGTTATTCTGTTAGGATAACACTCACCTTCGGAAAGCGTGGCTGACAAAAGAACGTTTTGCCGATTCGGGCTGGCTGCGTTGACGGCATTCAATATGGCAGCCACGGCCTTTTCGAAGCCGAGATCCAATATTCTGGGAGAAGAAGAAAAAAAGGAGAGAAATGAGAAATGAGTCAGAGCAACACCTTACAACTCACTGTGTCTATTGAACCATTTTGGAAGGAAAACAAAAGATTTTTAACGGACTTGATTTGCCCTTTTGCTTAATTTTCCTTTCAATTAAAAAAAAAAAGATTAAAATCTTGAAACAAAAAACTACCCTCTCAACTTTCAACGTTTAGTATTATAAAGCTTAGTAGATTTGCTTTATCTCTCTATTTCTTTTTTCTTGATATAGAGAGAAAGACAGGTATAACAACACATGTATACCCACCTGCAAGCACTCACCAAGTTCAGGTAGTCCTTGACTTACAACCGTTCATTTTAGTGACCGTCCAAAGTTACAACGGCGGCGAAAAAAGTTAGCGTCCTCGCACAAATATTCAGGATGTTCTTACCTGTCAGCCTCATCCAGAATCAGCCACTGGATACAGCGGAAATGAATGCACTGAGTAGATTTGATGTGATCCATTAGCCGTCCGGGAGTTGCCACGAGAATATTTATTCCTTTGCGTAATCTGAAGGAAGGAAGGAAGGAAGGAGATAGATTAAAAAGGGAAGAAATGAAAGAAAAGGGGAGGGAGGGAGATGGATGGAAGGAAGGAGATAGGAAGGAAGTAGATAGGAATGGGATGGGTGCATGGATGAATGGAGGGAAGGCAATAAGAAGGAGAAGGGAGGAAAGAAGGAAGGAGGAAGGAAGGAAGGAAGGAAGGGAGATTAAAAGGGAAGGAACGAAAGAAGAAGATAAAAGAGAAAGGAAGTGAGGGAATGAGGAAGGAAGAATGAGATGGATGGATGCATGGATGGATGAGGAAAGGCAACAGGAAGGAGAAGGAAGGAGATTAACAGAAAAGGGAAAAAAAGATAAAAGAGGAAGGAAGGAAGGGGGGAGAGAGAGAAAAGGATGCATGCATGGAAGGAAGAGGAATGGGATAGATGGATGCATGAATGAATGAATGGAGGGAAGGCAATAGGAATGAGAAGGGAAGAGATTTAACAGGGAAGGAAAAAAAGATAGAAGAGGAAGGAAAGAAGGAAGGAGATTAAAAGGGAAGGAACGAAGAAGGTAAAAGGGGAAGGAAGGAAGGAAGGAAAGGAGAGAGAAAAAAGGAATGGGAAGGTGGGAGGGGAGGGAAGGAAGGAAGGAAAGAAAGGAGGGAAGAGAGAGAAAGGAGGTTTTACTTTCCAGAAAACTAGGGAAGGCCCCTTCTGCTTGAGATGCTTCCCACAGCCTTTACCTGGCTTTTTCTGATTTCTTCTTTTCGCCCCCCATCAAGACTCCCGGCACAATCCAGGTAAATGGCTAAAAAGTGCAGGAAATGGAGACAGTGAAACTTTAAAGCTTTAAAGGAGAAATTAAGCCTCATTTAGTATCCATTGTTGTTGTTGTTGTTTTCTCTGGCAGAAACATCTGGCCAGGGGCCGCATCCAATGGAACCACCATTTTGTGAGGCCAGGCGGTCTCCACGTTCCAACCGGGCTCAAAATGGCGCCTTGCCTCATAAATGCACCTAAGACCTCCAACAGAGAGGAAGACGAAGGGCCCACAAACATTACCTCCAAAAATGATCACCATTTACCCATTTTGCTTAGATACTAATTCTCTCTTCACCTCAAGACCACTCTCTGGAAATAAAATCATTTTTTCCAGACAGGGATCAACAGAGAGGTACCCGGGACAATAAACTGTCATCAATTATGTCTTCCATCTCTTTTCAATCCATGCTTACCTTTAAGAGCTTCTGGAGGGTTTCAAAACTCTGCAGAACGAGCTATATAAAGAAGAAGAAGAAAAAAAAGGATTTATTTGCAACATTTATTACACTGTCTTTAACTATTTAATCCCCCAAATATGAGCTTTTGCCACAACTCTAGCTGTCTGTTGTTAAAAACATACAGAGTTTGCTCTGGAGAAGTTGTATCAACCTTCCCCAATTCTGGCATTCGAGGTCTTGGGTTAGCACCCATCGTTCCCTGCCAGCTTGCTGGCTGGGGATGATGGGAACGGTCCCCAGTTGCAGGGGAGGAGAAATGATCGATTCCAGCCGAACTGCAGGACTACCAATCAGCTTGACTTTAAGCATCGATTCTATGTTGTTGTTGTTTTTAAAAAATATCTCTGAAATATTCAAAGGTATCCAGGCATGGCTGGATGTGAAATCAGCAAATCAAGATCAAAATTAACCTAGGAAAGTGGGTAAATAAACTTACCTCTCTGGTTGGAACCAGAATAAGGGCATAGGGTCCATCACTACGCTAGAGGAAGCAACAGGGAGATATAGGTGAGACCGAGGGGCAAAACACAACAGGTACCACTGATAGGAGAGGACATTTGTAGCTCAGGGTTGAACTGTGGGGTCCTTGGTACTCTCTGAGCTTGGTGGTTTTCGTGCAGACATTTCATGACCCAACTAGGGAACATCATCAGGGCTAGTGAGTGTGATTTTCTCCCTGTTTATATACAGTAGATCTGAGCTTAGTTTCTTGCAGACGTTTCATTACCAAACTAGGCAACATCATCAGTGCTAGTGGGTGTGGCTTGCTCCCTAGTGTAGTAGCTCTGTGCTTAGTGTTTTCAGGCAGATGTTTCACTGCCCAAAAAGATTGTGTCATCAATGCTACTACAGGCTAAATTAGCCCTGATATAACCTAGCTGAGTAATGAAATGTCTGCAAGAAAGCCGCCAATCTCAGAGAGCACTAAGGACCCCACACTCCTCCCCCTGCAAACCGCACTCCCTTCTAGCATGATGATATTACCTAGTTGGGTAATGAAACATCCACAAGAAAACAACAAAGTTCAGAGAGCACCAAGGACACTATAGAATATGTAGATTCAAGAACAAGATATATATATATATATATATATATACACACATACACATATATCTTGGCCTCTTTAGTAGGGAAAGTAGCTTTTCTGTAATTGAAGTCTATGCTTACCTTGATTTTGGGCTCCAATTTTTGCAAGGATTGTACCAGGGGGATACTATAAGCAAGTGTCTTTCCTTGAAGAGGGAAGGAAGGAAGGAAGGAAGGAAGGAAGGAAGGAAGGAAGGAAGGAAGGAAGGAAGGAAGGAAGGAAGGAAGGAAGGAAGGAAGGAAGGAAGGAAGGAAGGAAGGAAGGAAGGGTTAGAAAAAAAACAATAATTCTGACAAAAATAATTTGTCAGCAGAATTTTGCAGATCTTTAATGCCTCCATATCATCTCTTAAGAAACCCCCAAACAAGCCCAGGCCCACTTATCTGTGGAAACCCCCTTAAGCACAAGAGGGTCCCTCAAACCTCCAGGAAGCACCATCTCCATCCTGTTCAGCCCTCTGTTGTTAGTCACCCCCAAACAGGAGCAGCTAAATTCTCACCTGAACCCGTCTGTGATCTGATCCGAGCGTCCTTCCCTTGTAGCAATGTGGGAATGGTCTCCTTTTGAACACTGGGAAGGTTGAGAGACAAAATGAGACCAACCACAACAAAAATAAGTCAGAAGGCAAACAAGGCAACTGTTCCACCGATAAGCTGTGTTTGATCTGCCCTTGGAGCCTGTATCATTTCCACATGGCATTTTTCACCGTTACTCCTAGCTGGTGATGCTTTTTATCTGGCATGCTGGGTTGTTTTCTGAGCTTTTGTGTAGATACACAAACACCAACATGCGCTACGTAATTTGGTAACTAAAAGGGCTTTGATTGATTCTGCTTTGCATGAATGTTATGTCTTTCGGTAGACACGATAGCTTTATTTGATCCTTGGGTGCGCATGTATACACAAAAACACACAAGAATAAAATAGCTTTACTTCTGAGAATATTGTATACAGCGTGTGTATGTGTACACACACAAACACAGGGGAGAGTGATAGAGGTAGAGGTAGAGGGAAAGACTTTGTGTGCATGTATATATTGATACACACACCTAAAATGGCTTTAATTGAGCCTGGTATGTGTCTGTATGTATATAGGTATTTGTTTGACTATATTTCTTGCATTCGTATGCCCCAAACAAACATAAATCCTTCTACCTGGTCATGCTTGATAGTTTCAAGGAAGAGGTTATTGTTGAAGTCTGATAATAGAAAAAAAAATTAAATGTAAGGGTTAGTGCTGGAGTTGTCTTATGACTACAGTTACATTAGGCTCAAAGATTAATTTAGCATAATACTTTATTGTACTTAATGTTGGTTTGTTTAAACATGGCTTATTGAAAAAGCTATTGTGTTTGAGTTCCCTTTCCACATCAACTTATAAAGCAAGGGAAAGATCGGTGTCCACACAGGGCCAAAAGATGATATACTGTGTATTATCATATAAATACATCTCTGACATCTCTGTGCAGCTACTTAACTGTGCCATTTGCACAATAATACAATGCATATCATTTTGACATCTTCACTGGTATAGAAAACTAGATAAGACCTTTATTGTCATTTTTTTTTTATTGTGGACACATTGGTACACATTAAAAATGAAATTCTGTTGCCTGCTCTGAAAAGAAACTATATATATCTACCAATACCCATGCATAACACACATGGTATAATTCCATGACCCAAAAAATTCATCCTGAAAACAGTCTGAATAAAAGGAAAGATTCATTGAAACATTGCTGTACACCTGTCCAAAAGGAAAGAACTTTACCAAGTGAGGATGGAGACCCAGCTGATCAAAGGAATCTGAGGTGAAAATCTCCTCTTGAACTTGTTTCACTGCAGTTCTAGATAAAGAGCAAATCAACCAAGGAACCAATCAAAAGTTGGCATAAAACGAAATTGTTTTTAAGTCAAAGATTAAACCCAGAACTTCACATCATGATACTACAACCATTACAGTTTCAAAAGCAAAATCCAAAATGGCAGTTACATAAACAGAGCAGCAGATAATATAATTTACTATTCATGTTTTTCTTCGATTTAGTGAAGTACCTCTGTAAGTCGGGGATTTCTGGATTGTTTTTAAAGAGGCTGGAAGTCTTTACAAAGGGTTTCTTGCTGAAGTCGTCTTCTCTGGCTTCAGGCGAAAGCTTTTCCGGAGATGATCCTGGTGGCCCAGTTCCTTTGTAGTGATTTTGGGTTTTTTTCCATGGCTTTTTGGTCTGGGCCACCAGAGAAACACGCTCCTTTTTCACAGGAGTGACTTCTTGCGCACCTTCTAATGTTCTTTTCACAGCCTGAGAGCAGAAAAAAAGGGATGAAGGGAATACATCTACAGAAAGATGGTTTTGTACGCTAACTATTGACTGGGGAAATCATGGATCTGGAGGTTAAATCGACTGTTGAGGGAAGAAGGTATGTGTATCTAGCCTATCAAAGAGAAGGATTGGGGGTGAGGAGGACGTGATAGCTCATGTCTTCCAGTACTTGAGGGGCTGTCACAGATAAAAGGGGATTGACTTATTCTCCAAAAGCACCTGAAGACAGGACAAGAAGCAATGGGTATGGAAGGTAGTTAAAGAGACCTCCAGGTAAGAAGTAACCCTTTCTGGAGTTGTGGGTACTATAATGAAGAGTGGGGTCAACCTATTCTCCTAAAACTACCTGAGTGCAGGACAAGAAGCAATGGATAGAAACTAACCAAGGAGAGAAGCAACCTAGAACTAAAGAGAAATTTCCTGACAGTTAGAACAATCAATCAGTTGGATAGCTTAGCTTCAGAAGTTGTGGGGGTTCCATCAGCCGAGGTTTCCAACAAAAGACTGGACCCCCATTTGATCAGGATGGTGTAAGGTCTCCTACCTTGAGCAGAGGGTTGGACTACAAAACCTCCAAAGTCCCTTCCAACCAACCCTAGGATTCTATCTTCCCTGAACACCATTTTGAATCAAGCAAGCCATCGAATCCAACAGGCATGCCAGCTCCAAACATTCTCCAGCAAGGAAATCCAACGTGACAACCCACGGGCACCGATTTCAGTTGCCCAAAACGAGCCGGGAACGATGGGTGTTGCACCCCACCGCATAAGTAAGGTACCTGGGAAGCCAAAAGATTCAGAGCTGGAAGGAACCTTGGAGGTCCTCTAATCCAGGGGCCGCCAACCTTTTGGACCTGAGGGACCACCAAACTCATCATTTTAAACCCCGTGGACACCTAATATTAATTTGGACTGAGGGTAGCTTGCTGACATTGGTGGGAAAGTCAGTCCCATATTCCGGAGCTGCAGAAGTCCCAGGACTGGCCCTTTGGTCACCCCGAAGCAGCTGCTCCTCCACCCGGGTGCACCAGCCTGCCATGGACTGGAGGAGCAGCTGCTTCGGGGTGACCAAAGGGCCAGTCCTGGGACTCCTGCAGCTCCGGAATATGGGACCGACTTTCCCACCAATGTCAGCAAGCCACCCCAGGATGGATTTCCCTCCCCAGCTGTTGGTCTTACCTTCCAGTTGTAGCTGGCGTGGCTCTACTTAAGGTTTGCACTCGGCCAAAGGGTGGAGGCCATGTGGGCAGTGCAGCCTTGTGTTCCTGTGCAGCCTGGATTAATTGCTTTGGGGGGGCATTTCTCTGTGGACCATCAAAATTTTCTTGCAGACCAACAATAGTCCGTGGCCCACCGGTTGGCGACCCCTGTTCTAGGCCAACCCACTGCTCAAACAGGAGATCCTATATACCATTTCAGACAAATGGCTGTACGTTCTCTTCTTGAAAGCCTTCAGGGATGGAGCAGCCACAACCTCTGGAGGGAAGCCCTTCCACTTTTTAAATTACAGAATAGCAGAGCTGGAAGGGACCTTGGAGGTCTTCTAGTACAACCCACTGCTCAAGCAGGAGACACTACATAGCATTTCAGGAAAATGGCTGTCCAGGTTTCCCGTTGCAACGCATCCCTTTTGTACAAACCAACATCCGTCCGTCTCTCCCCTCCACCACCCCCCAACTCCCATTTCCCCAGTTGCAACGAGCCTACCTTTTTCCCGCGGCCCCCTTGTGGGTTGGGGGCTCTCCGTCCTGCAGGGGGGCGGCGCGGGCGTCGGGACCTGGGCAGAGGCAACGTGCTGACATTAATAAGCAACCCTTCGTCTGAAGCCATTGCAAGGCGAACCCAGCTCCGGTAGACAATTCCTGGACGGGGAGGTTCGGCTTCCAAGATTTGCAAAGGGGCTTCTCTAGCGGGAGGGCGGCCGCAGCAGAGCCAGGAATACAACTGGAAAATATTTCTAAAAAATTAATAATAATAATGAGGATAATTGCAAACTTGCAGTCCGTCCATGCCTGCAACCCATGTGGAAATATTGCCCGAGAAAGGACCCCCTGTATAGGTGGTTAGTGGATTGCCTTGCTAAAAAAAAATTAATAATAATCCAAAGCAACCCACTTTGAACGAGCTGGAAAGGGAAAGGAGTCCCATCGTCGTCCCCCCACTTCATCTCGGATGCTGCTCCTTTTTATTCTTCTCTCCCAGCCCTATCAGCGGTGTATTCTACAACAGGAACCTGTTTGGGGGGAAACTAGAGGTGCGTTCTCAATCTGAGGGGATGGGAAGATTTTTTTTTTTAAAGGTGGGACTGGACAGCCGCTGGGATGGTACAGGGTCTCCTGCTTGGGCAGTGGGTTGGACTAGAAGATCTCCAAGGGTCCCTTCCAACTCTTGTTTGTTCTGTTAAGCACAGGAAAGAGTTCCTTTCCACGCAGGCAGTGGGATAGTCACACTTCGGGACTTTCTCGCTCCCCCCCACCCCTCACGGGGGAGGGTCCTTTCTCGCGGCGTCGCGCGCGGCGCGTGCGTTCTGTTGGCCGGCGGCAAGATGGCGGCGGCGGAAGAGCAGAGCCCTTCGGACGGGACGGCCGCGTCCCCCTCGCCGTCGCCGCCCGACGAGGCCGAAGAGCCGGGGAAAGAGGACGAGGCAGCGGCGGAGGGCAGGGCAGGCCCCAGCAGCCGCGCCGGGTTCCGGGTGACGGCGGTGCGGCGCGACCCGGCGGTGCGGCTGCAGCACAGCGTGAGCGGCTCGGAGCCCCTGGCCTGGTCCGAGGACCACCGAGTGTCGGTCAGCACCGCCCGCAGCGTGGCCGTCCTCGAGCAAATGAGCGACATCCGCGGCGGCGGCGGCGGCAGCAGCGACCTCGTCATCCATCGCACGGCCGTACCGGCCCCCAACGCCGCCTGTCATCTCAAGGTGGGCCCGGGGAACTCCCTGCCACTGGGTGGAGGGGGGGCGAGGGAAGGCCTAGGTGGGCTTCTTCTCTCCTCTTCCTTTCTTTTTCCTCTTCCTCCTTCTGTTCTACCTTTCTCTCCTTTTCTTTTTCTTTCCTCCTCTTCCTCCTTTTCTTCTTCCCTGCTTTCCTTCTCTTCTTCCTCCTGTCTTCCTTTTTCTTTCCTCCTCTTCCTCCTCCTGTCTCTCTTCTTCCTTCCTTTCCTTTTCCTCGTTTCTCTTTCTCCCTTTTCTTCCTCCTTTCCTCCTTCTCTTCCTCTTCTTCCCTGCTTCTCTCCTCTTCCTTTTTCTTTCCTCCTCCTCCTCCTTTCCCCCTCCTCTTGAACGCTTCCCTGGCTCCCTAGCCAGTGGAGGGGATTATGGGAGCTAGAGTCGAAGGCCCCGTAGCTCTGGAAAGAGTAGCCAGGTCACCAAATCCAAGGATGAAGGATTGACGCCTCTTTTGGACTACCGTGATTACATTCTTTGGCTGTGTAGCAATGAGGAAAGCCCTCACCTGAATGAAGAGGGGTGGGGGGCACATTTACTCTGGGCAACGATAAAAGAGAACATTTGTTGCTCGGGGTTGAAATGAGTTGCTCTCTTGAGCTTGGTGGTTTTCTTGCAGACGTTTCATCACCCAACTAAGGAACACCATCAGTGCTAGAAGGGATGTGTGTCTCATTTTATATTCTAGCAGCTTGCCTTGTCAGTGTTGGTGGAAGCAGGGCTGGTGGTTCGTTGTTTGGGCTGTTAACTTATTGTTAGTTTGTTTTCCAGTTCCTTGATTAGGGGTATTGTTTGCTTCTTGATTTGTTGGCCTACCGTTAATCTGGGTGTTCAATCTCTGTGATTGTTGATTGTTGATCTCTTGAGTGTTGATTGCTGGTGAGGAAGTGTTTTGGTCTTTTTGTGTCCTTTTGGTCTTTTCGATTGTATCTTTTGTGTGGTGTGTTTATGGCTGATTGCCAGGGATTCCCTTGTCGGTTTTGGATTCGGTTTGATCTAGGTCTGTATACAGTTCAGACTGTGGTTGAGCATATTATCAGTAAATTAGCACTTAGATGTTTTTTTTTTCTGTAATGCTTCATTCATCATGTACTGCGATCAATACTTAGCAAGTCACATCCTGGGTGGAAAAAAAACCCAAAACCTTTTATCATTTTGAATTGCGTTGTAAAACCTCTTCTCTCTCCTCCCACAGGTTGGTTCCAAAAAGGAAGTCGCCGAATGCAGACACAAGTTTGCGAACTCCAACGATCCGGTTGTCAGCCAGACATTCACCTTAGACAGAGTCTTCAATCCAGAAGGGAAATCTCTGTCCTCGATGCGAGGCTTCCGATACTGCAGCTGGTCTCCGCTGGGTTGCGACGCCAACGGCCGGTGTCTCTTGGCTGCGTTGACCATGGACAATCGACTGACCATCCACGCTAACCTAAACAGGCTTCAGTGGGTGCAGTTAGTTGACTTGACCGAACTCTACGGAGAGTGCCTGTACGAAAACAGCTACAGGCTTTCTAAGGCACAGGAGCCTTCTCAGGAAGACCTGGGGAACTTCGCCGAATTCCAGAGGAGGCACAGCATGCAGACGCCGGTCCGCATGGAATGGTCCGGCATTTGCACCGTCCAACAGGTGAAGCACAACAACGAGTGCCGGGAGGTGAGCAGCGTCCTCTTGGCCGTGGTCTTTGAAAACGGGAACATCGCTGTGTGGCAGTGCCAACTCCCGTTCCTCGGCAAAGAATCCATCTCGTCCTGTAATACCATCGAGTCGGGCATCTCCTCCCCCAGCGTCTTGGCCTGGTGGGAATACGAGCACAGCAACCGGAAAATGAGCGGGCTGATCGTTGGCAGCGCTTTCGGGCCGGTGAAGATCCTCCCGGTCAACCTCAAAGCCGTCAAAGGTTACTTCACCTTGAGACAGCCGGTGGTTTTATGGCAGGAAGTGGATCACCTGCCTGTGCAGAACATCAAGAGCATTCCGCTCTATCACCCCTACCAGAAATGCAGCTGCAGTTTGGTGGTGGCGGCGAGAGGCTGTTACCTCTTTTGGTGTCTCCTCTTGATATCCAAAGCGGGCTTAAACGTCCACAACTCCCACGTGACCGGGCTCCACTCGTTGCCTATCGTCTCCATGACCGCCGACAAGCAGAACGGCACCGTCTACACCTGCTCCGCGGACGGGAAGGTCCGGCAGCTGGTCCCCATCTTCACCAACCTCGCCCTCAAGTTCGAGCACCAGCTGATCAAGTTGTCGGACGTGCTGGGCTCCGTCCGCAGCCACGGTATCGCCGTCAGCCCCTGCGGCGCCTACCTGGCTGCCATCACCACCAAGGGCATGGCTAACGGGCTCCACCCCACCACCAAGACCTACCAGGTTCAGTTCGTCACCCTGAAGACGTGCGAGGAAGCCGCGGCCCAGTTGCTGGAATCGCCCATCCAGAACCTTTACCGGCAAGTCGACCTCACCGACCTGGTGCGCTGGAAGGTCTTGAAAGAGAAGCAGATCCCGCGCTTTCTGCAGGAAGCCCTGGATCAGAAGATCGAGCGCTCGGGGTCCACGTACTTCTGGCGCTTTAAGCTCTTCCTCCTGCGGGTTTTGTCCCAGTCGCTGCAGACTCCTCCTTCGGAGGCTCTATGGAGGCCCACCCACGAGGACACCAAGGTCTTGATCGTGGACTCCTGTGAGGCAGGGGCCAGCGAGAAGCAGCCTTCAGAACAGGGCAGGCAGGCTCCGAGTGAGGCCCCCTCGACCGGTGGGGCTCAGGAGCAGCCGACGGAAGAGAAGATGCTGGAGATCCAGGCCCAGATGGAAGCGGTCGAAATGCACCTGACGCGGGAACATATGAAGCGGGTGTTGGGTGAGGTGTACCTCCACACGTGGATTACGGAGAACACCAGCATCCCCACCAGGGGCGTCTGCGATTTCCTGACCTCTGACAAAAGCTACGAGGACAGGACAGCGCGGGTGAGGGGGGGAGAGGAGGCACCTTGATCTCAGAACCGTTGGGGGGGTGGGTGGAAATAGGCTGACCGGCTCATGGTTTTCCATGCGCTGTAAGGTCGTAAAGGGAGGCAAAACTCGCATAACTGCCTTGCTTAGCAGTGGGAATTTTGGGCTCAATTGTGGTCTCCATCACCTGTGGGAGTTTTCCTCCCTTCCCCTCCTCCTTCTTAGCCACGGTGGTGCAGTGGTTAGAAAGTAGTACTGCAGCTCCTTCTGCTGACTGCCGGCTGCCTGCAATTTGGCAGTTCAAATCCCACCAGGCTCAAGGTTGACTCAGCCTTCCGTCCTTCTGAGGTGGGTAAAACGAGGACCCAGATTGTTGGAGGGCAAGAGAGGGCTGTAAAAGCACTGTGAAGCAGTATATAAGTCTAAGGGCTATTGTGATCACCTTAAATTCCACTTTAAGCAGATTTTTTCTGCGGTGGGGACGGACGGATTGTTCCATCTTCAGCTCTTCATAAACCTCTCCTCCTGCCTCTGTCTCCTTATAAGCCCCGTTGCAATGTTTCCCCAGGTGCTGATTGGGCACATTTTAAAGAAAATGAACAAGCAAACTTTCCCCGAACGCTGCAGTTTATGTAAAGAGATCCTGCCCTTCACAGACCCCAAACAGGCAGTTTGCTCCAATGGACACATTTGGCTCAGGTACGTTAAACGCTCCCTGGGATGTTTCTTTTTCTGCCCCAACTTAATGGTGTCTGAAGAAGAGGCTCAGCCAGCTAAGCAGGACTTTCTTGGTGGTGGTGGTTGGGTTGTTGTTGTTTTTTTGGTCCATTGAGAATGTTTCCCTTCTCATCCAAGGAGCTTCTATCCCAATTTAATTTGCACATTGAACAAAAATGAGCTCGTTAGGTAGGAAAAGACTTTTAGGATGGGATGATAACTTGGAAAGCTTTTCCTCTTATATAAACCTTATGACTCTCATTGCGAGATCTCTTTTGTTATTTAGTGGTGACTGAAACTGAGCTTTCTCTTTAGGATTCAGGGTTGACTCAGCCTTCCATCCTTCTGAGGTGGGTGAAATGAGGACCCAAAATGGTTGGGGGCAAGAGGATGACTCTGTAAACCGCTTAGAGAAGGCTGGAAAGCACTATAAAGCGGTATATAAGTCTTAAATGCTATTGCTATTACAACTACGCATTGGGTGTAGATTTAATTTATTCCAATTTAGTGGGAATTCAGTTGGAATTTGCACCGCCCAACTGCAAATCAAATCTTGGTTTACATGACACCTGAAACCCAGGTTTCTAGAACAAACCAACTTTGGCTGGGTTCACCCTCCCTATGGTGTTTGTTTTGATGGTTTAGCCAGGTGATATGAACCCAGACCTATTTTTTTATTTTTGTCATGGCTGTTGCTAAGGGATGTGGCAGTCAAAATCAGACCTATCCCACTGGTTAATGATTCTGTGCCATCCCCCCCACTTAAACCAAGTCACCTGGAAATTTAGAACACACATCCCACAGTAGATTAGGGTTTGTTTTCCTGTTGCTCAGCTGTCGGTGCAAACCTCGTTCGTTTGATTAGTGTCCAATTCAATGTATTGGCGCAAGTTAGAAAAAGATGAACACGTTTAAGCAATGTTGTGTGAACTGAGCCTGTTATCATTGCCCCTTTTCTCCCCCTCCCCCAAATAATTCTCTCACTTCAGGTGCTTTTTAACCTATCGGGCCTGCCAGAGTTTAGTTTACAGGAGATGTTTGCTCCGGGATAGCATCGCTCGCCATTCCACTTCAGAAGGTGAGTTTTCTTACAGCTTGAAAAGGCTGCAAAATCTGGGAATTTTCTATCCCCGGGCAGGTGGCTTGCCAACTTTTATTTCCTTCAAGGGGGTAATGAAGAATCCCAACCTCTGTTGGGATCCGAGTCTTACTTCTGCCCAGCCCAAATAATCACAGATTCAATTGTTTCATATCTTTCTTGAGTCTTGGCTATGTTCCTCCTCCTTTTATTTCAAAACCTGCTTGAAACTTAATGGTGGAAAGTGTGTGCCTGCAAATAAGACGTTATGCTCTCTTCATCCCACATCACCTCTAAAATGGCCGAAGGAGGTCAAATTGCATGCTGGTTTGTTTGGTCCAATATATTTTGAAGAAAGGAATAGCTTTCCAAAGATCGTTATCCTTAACTTTCTCTTTGCTGTATAAGCATATAATCACCGAAACCTTAAGGACGGTCTGCTCTTTAATACTTGGTGCATCTCAAGTGTCTTTTCCTCTTTTCCCCTTGTTTTGTCCTTCAACAACATCTCTTCTTACTTCCAGATCCTGAATGGATCAAGAGATTACTGCAGGGGCCTTGCATTTTCTGTGACTCGCCTGTTTTCTAGAGAATGACTCAAGACGAGCATCGAGCTGTGGTCTCTATCGGTCAAAGCACCAGCCAGTGTTGGATTTGCGCAAAAGCTCACTCTGACTGCAAATTTGAACTAGAGAAGCTCCCCAATTTCCAGGAAACAGAAAGGTCTTTTCTTAAATCCCACCACCTCTGTGTTTGAAATGCTTCTGGACTCTTTTCGGATTCAAGCTCGCCATTGGGCGGGGTTTTGACCATTAAGTTCTGGAATCAAAGACCATCTTGTTCCACCAAGAAGACGCTAACGATTGGAGCAGTTGTCCAATCTGTCCAGTTGAGGAGGTACTTCTTGACGGCTACGTGGACTCTGGTACTTCCCTTCGTTAACGCCTAACGGACAGTGACTGAAGTGGAGACAGTTAAATTATTACAGACAATGAATGAGTTTTTGAACTGTTTCAGAGAAGAAGAAGAAAAAACTTGCATGCCTGTAGTCAGGGAAGAAAGATGAGCAAACCTTTGCTAGGCCTCCTTCAGGGGGAAAAAACTTCCAGGCAGCTAAATACCCTCCAACCATTATTTTAAATGAGCCAATCGCCTTGTGATTGTAATATTTTAAGCATCCGTGTTTCGACTTTGATTTCCTTGCCTGCGGTCAATCCTTCCTCCATCGTCGCCTCTCCTTCTCAAATGTTAATCACAGTTCATCGCGGATGTGCGTTTGTGGGAATACATTCCCCACCCCCACCCCATGTTTATAAAGTTCTCAGTAGCTCAGACCTGTTGCAAGCTTTTGACCTGAGGAATTTGGGGTTATTAAACCAAAACAACCCCCCCAAAACCATCCACACAGTTCCTGACTCTGGTTAAGCTTTTGCTTTGAAAAGCAAAGGCAGCAAATTAAACTCTTGCCACGAAGAACACGTTGTGTTTCTACCCCACCCACATCAAAGCAGTGTTAAGAAAAAATCCAGGTGTTCTTCTATTCCCTTCAGGATGATACTTGACTCTAAATATTTATATATATATTGGTGTGTGTGTGTGTGTGGTTTTTGTGTATTGTCTGCTGTTGCAGCCACTGTGTGACATGAAGCCTTTGGTAAATAAAGCAACACACAACTTTGCCGGTGTGTGCGTTAATGAAACGTTGACTGCTGTTGTGTGATCCACACAAAGGGTGGGATGGCTTGTAGGTTTGTTGTGTAGATGGTGGCCTCGCGTATGGCAAACGCCGAGGAATTTTGAACAGTTTCCAAGGAAGAAAAATTGAATAAAAACCTCTTTTCAGTGGTTTTCTTGCTTTTCTTCTTCTTACCTTTGGGGTGCTATTTAATGATAATCACATCTCCCCCCCACCCCCATTTTCTCAAGCAGAATTTTCCCTTTCAACAGGCGGTCCTCAACATTCAACCGTTCACTTAGTGACCGTCGGAAATTGCAAAAGCACTGGAAAAAATTTTAACAATTGGGCCTCACACGACCGTCACGTGATCAAAATTCAGGTGCTTGGCAACGGCCTCGTATTTACGACGGCTGGCAGGGTCCTGGGGGGGAGGGGAGGGGCTGTCGCACCCGCCTTATGAGCAAAGCCAATGGGGAAGCAAATTCGCTCAACCACAGTGCGACTCGCTTACCGACGGGAGCGATTTGCGTGACAACGGCGGTGAGAAAGTTCAAAACTCACGGGACCGACGTCTCGCTTTGGCAACAGAAATATTGGGGTGTGATTAAGCCACCTGTAATAGCAGGTGGCTTAATCAGAGAGAGAGACCCACTCAAGCCCACCCTCCTCCCCAAGGCTCACTGGGGCTTCCCCCTCCCAGAATGAGTGTGTGTGTGTGTGTGCCAATTCTCAAAAATTAGGAAATGGGAAGGGGGAGAAAAAGGGCCAAATCAAAACACTCGTCAGGGTTCCCCCATCCTGTTTATCTCCTCATCTCCTTGGCCGGTGCTTACTTAGCCGCAATCAGATGCTAATCAAATCTGTCGCGGGTCCCAAATTGGTTTGGAAAGGTCGTTGTCCAATTATAAAAACCTAATTCCTTTTTCTTGCCTGCTGAACCTTTGCTAACGTGGGCGGGTGTGTGTGTGTGTCTTGTCTCTCTCTCTCTCTTAACTATGCAAAGGCCTCGTAAGCATTCCCTGGTAATTAAATGAATGTCAATTGTTTTAGCGCTTTCCGAGGGAGAGTCCTACACGAGTATTAGCATGGTCTCCTAACCCAGAACGGCCTACACTTCAGGCGGAGCGCATGCCCTCGGGGGGGGTCAACCGCTGACCCGACACTTGGCGGAAGGACGCGCCGGCTGCATTTCAATGAGGCTGGGGTTTTCTGCGCACTCAGCTGAGCGGAACTAATATTGCGGGGTGCATACAGATGAAAGAGGGAGGGAGGGAAGGAAGGAAGAGCGAGGCTCGATGGCGAAAATTAATTAAACAGATGTACCTGTCTAATTAAAGGCCCCGTCGCCGTGCCTTGTACCCTGCCTTGCACACAGCAAACAGTATTTAAATGCGTGGCCGAAGCCGTTTTCCTTATCAATATTTAGTAGCGGGACTCTGATGCAGGTGATATTAGCAAGATGTAGTTCCTTTATTTATTATTAATAGCCAGCTGTCCAATTTATGCACAGCGGTGTATCTTTGCCACCAGCGGGGGTAGAAAGCAGGCGCTCGCGTCAGCAGCCGGCGGGGAAAAGAAGGGAAGGGTTACAAACCCTTCAGGATTGAGGGCTCCCCCCTGGGGGGACCTTGTTTTGGGGAGGGGTGCGTGTGCTGGCGACGTGGCTAGGAAGGGTCTTAGTAAGCTCAGGTGGCCTCAAGGAAGGCGAAGGATTCCCGAGTCCATGTGTCAGCCTTGGCTGTGCAACCGCATGGGCGAATTCTACCAGATTTCTTCTTCTAACTCTGCGGCAGAATCTTGCCGGTTTGAAAGGATTCGTCTCCCGCTGTCTCTTTTACAGCCTGAGGCGCTTGGAGAGATTCCTTTCTGAGGTTCTTCCTCCCCTCGTGATGCAGCTCTGGGCTACGCCTCCTTTCATCCGACCGTTCCCTAGGCAGCTTCTCTTCCTCCCCGAGGTCCTTCCTCGCATACCATTACAGGCGTCCTCGACTTACGACCCACAAGGGAGCCCCACATCCCTGTGGCGAAGCGAGAAGTGAGTCTTTGCCCCATTTTATGACTTTTTTTTTTTTTTGAGGGCACTGTCGTCCAGCCAATTGCTGCGGTTGTTAAGTGGGTAACCCAGTTGCTGAGTTTTGCTTCTCGGAAGGGGATTGCATGACGCCCCCCCCCCCCCCCCCCCAGGGACACCGCCACCGTCATAAATACGAACCGGTCCAAAATTTCAATCACGTGACCTTGGAAATGATCTTAAAGCAGGGGTCTTCCAACTTGGTAAGTTTTAAGACTTGTGGACTTCCAACTCCCAGAATTTCTAAGCTGACATGACTGGAGGAGGAATGCTGGGAGTTGGAAGTCCACAAGTCTTAAAGCTGTCAATGTCAGGATTCCGGCAGTCATCCCAATAAAATCATGAGTCTCGAGCCAAACTTCCAAAACTTCAAAAGGATTTATTGGGAGTTAACATGCCAGCACTGCCTGGGTGTAGCCAACTCTGGTACATCATTCATTGTCACCCTTGAACCTGATTTTCCTCCCACCCCCTGGATGTATCATAACTCTATTCTCCAATGGGACACTTCCATAGCCCAGAGTCATCAATCATGCTCTCCAGTTAGATATTTGCATGACAGAAACTTCAGTCACCTAGCTACTATCTTTGAAAACATTTATGGAATGCACTTTTGGTTTGCAAGCTGCTTGACTTCAAACAGTCAAATTTAAAGACCCCTATCTTAAAGGGTGAAAAACGATCCTGTCTTTTTTTTTCTGCACCGTTGTAACTTTGAACAGTCACTAAATGAACATTGGTAAGTCAAGGACTACCTTTGGCAACTTGGATGCCAAGGCAGCTCACCTGTTAAAACAGCCAGAGAGCTGTTGGGTCTCCTTGTTGGAAATTTCAGCGCCTACAAGAACATGAAGGAGAGAGGCAAAATTATGCAGAAGAATGTGTGGAGGTGAGAGGCAAGGACTGGATCCTATTCAGGGTGTGTGTGTTGAATGTTGCATGGACCCACATATCCACACACAACGGTGATACTCGGCAACCTGAAAGCCACACACAACAGGTGCAACCAACCGAGGTTGGCATATTCCATAACGGGCATTTTTAAGACTCACCAAGGTGGCACCAGGAGAAAAAATAAAATCAATTTGAAAAAGCTGGAATGCCATTGTCTGGAACTCAAGAAGCTTTTAATAATGTTATCTGCACAATTTAAACCAAACCAAGGGACCAAATTGGAAAGAATTTAGTTTTTCAGCAAACACAGCAGGAGTGAAGGAAAAACGCTGGCTTCATCCAATTTCTTCCCACTTAACAATTCAAATATTATTAAAAACTTCAGGTGGGGAGAACAAAGGGATAAACACATCACAATTTAATTTGGGGAAGGGGACACCTGTCCTTCAAAAGTGTCACCCTTTCTCCTCCAAATAGCTTTTTTTTTTAAAAAAGCAGGATCACATGAGGGTTGTGTGAAAAGTCTTTCTACACAGGAAGAGAAATCAGAAACGAACCTAAAATAAAACTATTGGAGTTTTAAGAACGTCCAATTCAGTTTATGGCTTCGCTTGGACTTCCTAATTTAACAAACTTCAAATTACTTCTTTTTTTAAAAAAAAACCTCTTAGATGGAGAGTTAAGTTTCAGCTTCCTTGCTACGGAGGCTGAGCTACTACAGATCCCAGATCTCTTTAACCGGCAGTGGGTTGATCATGTAACTCTCTATGTACTCGAATATCGTCTGGGGGTCTTGGTCGCCATTGATAAATATCGCATCTTCGAAATATTCTTCCAGGCTGCTAGAAAGCCTGAAATACAAGTCGACTTTGCTCCTGATGGTTTCTTCCATCTCCTTTGGATTAATCAGCAGGCGGTCATTGATTTCCTTGGTAATGGCAGGTTTGTAGAGCGTATGGTATCTGGAAAGTGGCAGAAAACTCAGGAAAAGGAAGGCGTGACCACAAAGTCCCTGCGCGCGTTAAGGGTTTTATAACCAGCTTTAAAACAAATCTGCTGGTTGGTTGATGGCCGATTTGAACCCAAAGAGGGGGAGGTCAAACAGCTCACAGGGAGCAGAAGGGCGGCTCCATTGGCTGTGGAAGAAACTGGGCAAGGACAATGTCAGGCTGGGCAGAGCAGGGGAGAGGTAGAAGAAGGCAGAGGGAGTTCAGAGGAAGACCCAGGCCCACCCACTCTTTATCCTAGGGCACGTAAGGAGGAACGGAGAAGAGAGCAACGTGGGTTGCATGGCTTATGGGGGAGGAAAGGGCCCTGATTCCCTTCATTAGCTGCAACACAGTATATTAAAAAAGCAAGCTGCATGAAGCAGACTGTTGGGAGCAAACGTGACTTTATCTGGTCTCGTCATGGCTTATCTGTATTCCTGGCACCTTCCCAACTGTGTGAACGTTGCTGTGCTTTCAAGTCTGAAATTCCTGCCCTGCCAAACTAATTACTTCAGTTTGGCTTGTTTGAATTTTAGGTTAGATTTGTGTTGCTCATGTTTTGGACTGAATTCTCTGTTCCTGGGAGAGTTTTTCTCCAGCCCGAAGGTAACCTGGCCATTGGGGGCAAAGTTGGAGATAATAAAGGGACTCTTCTTGCTTATCTGACTGTGTTGCCTTTGTGCCATGTCCCTTTGGGTCACCAGTTGTTGTTCTTCCACGCGCCCTACACACAACACACGCTCTAGCAATGTCAGGCAAAGCCACTAACCTTTCCCCGCTGACCGGATCCACCATGGAGTAGGATAGGCGCTCAAGAATGGTTTCCGCTGGGACATGCAGGAAAAAGACCCTGGAATGAAGAAGAGCTGAGGTGAAGGACGATTTCAACGGCAGTGAGAGCAAGCTTCGAAGGACAAGCCGGTCCTTCAGAGTGCATTTGCTCACTGAACAACGTCAGGATTCGCTTAACGACTGAATAGTTGCAAGGATTTGTTCAACTGTGGCCAAAAACACCCCAAAACACCCCAGTTGTAAAATCAGGCTCACTTAACAGCCTCTGGCTTCTCTTAACGACAGAAGGGAAACGCCTTAACCATTGTGGCACAAAAAAAAAAAAAGCTCACACAACGGGACACAACTCACTCAGCAACCGCCTTGCTTGCTGCGGTCGTAAGTCCAGGACTGCCTCTACTTCACCTCACCTCACCACCACAGGATGAACGTCCGGTACAACAACACAATTTGCCTTGTGTCAACCCAGCCAGTCGGTCGTAAGAACGCAGACAGCGCCCTGCTGGTTTCTGAACTCGCGCCCAGTTTACAGGGATTAATTCAGATTTAATTTAAATTTAGATTTCGGTTTAGCAGCAGGGTTTGTGTGTGTGTGTGTGTGTGTGTGGTGGGAAGGCTTTCTGGAATAGCCCTTCTCTCAGCTCTCTTTCCCCCTTGCAATTTCTCAGCTTGGCTTTTATCCTGTAATTTTATTTTATTTCTTTTTCTGCTTTGGTGTGCTGCCTCTCAGGCTGGTAAGCTTGAGACATTCCACCAAAAGGAACATTTTACATCTGCTGGAGAGACTCAAATCAGATGAAAGGGGGAGCTTTCTTCCCCGTGCCAAGCACAGAAGAGATTAGGCAGCGCCTTTGTAGAACCTAAAAGTTATGAAAATCATTCCTCTTTGCTTCTTCAAATGTTTACAGATAATAATTTCGATTCCCATTGCGGGATTTATTTATTTATTTATTTATTTTAAGGGGGAAAAAAATAGATGAGAAACACGAAACAGAAACTCAGCAAAAAAAACAACAACAACGCCGAGAAAATCTAATGATTTCTGAAGACAGGAGAAGAATATAGAGTTTCCAGCTGTCTTTTATCCTTTACACTCCAAACATTTTGTTTCAGCTTTGTTTCCGTTGCCCAACAACACTAAGGAAACACAATTGTCAGAATGAATAACTTGTGACAACGTGTCTCCGGATGAATATCCTCGCAGAGAAAGGAAGAAAGGGGGTGTGTGGGTGGTAGGAGGAGGGGGGGGGGGAGAAGACGGCTGTTTGTATCGCCCCGATAATTGATACTCTTCCCCCATTATATTTTCCAAATCAACAAAACAAAACACACACAAAAAGGGAAAGGCATCTCAAGAAAGCTTGTCGGGAACGAGGGAAAAGAGGAGGGAGTCGAAAACAATGAAAAAAGAGCTTTTTTTTTAAAATAAAAAAAAACCGCTCTCTTCTTTGCGAAGCCACTAACAAAACGCATCTTGGACACGTCTTGTCAAAAATGCGTTTTCGTCTTCCGATATATGTATGTTTGGGGTGTCTGTCTTATTATCCGCTGCGGTGTCAGCAGGCAAGGCAAGTTGGTGGAAGAATTGGAAAAAGGGGAGGTTCCCATCTTTTGCCTAAAAATAACCAGGATCCGACTGGTTTGTTTCCTGGAATGACCTATCGCCAGGTGAAAAACACGACAAAGGAGGCGGTAAGATCCTCAAAAGAGTGCCAAGAAGAGCAACGAAGATGATTAGGGGGTTGAAGGCTAAAACATAGGACGGACGTAGGTTAAAGAGGCTGGATTGTAGAAGGTGACCAGGGTGTGCCCGAAGGAGGGGCGAAACACGTCATCAGTCTCGAGTCCCTGCGTGCCCACAAGAGTCCTATTCTTAAGCCTGAAACGCACTGACATTCCCTATCGTAAGCCACGGCGGTCACCATTATCCGTGGTGGGATTCAAAAAAATTTTTACTACCGGTTCTATGAAGAGTGCATTTCGTGTGTGCACGCTTCTATGTCAGCGCCGGTGAGTAAAACAGCTGAGGCGCGGCAATCTGCTCTTCCGTGCGAATCAGCTGAGCTAACGGCGGAACCAACTGGTCACCGGATCAGTAGAACCGGTACGAACCGGCAGCATCCCACCACTGCACCATATGTGTACTACAGCGGTGGTAGAGCTGGTAGCAGTTCGGTTCGGCAGAGCTGGTAGCAGCAATGAGCAATGGAGACTCTCCTGCTCACCTTTATGTCCTGCTTTTGAAGCGCAGCTTCTTTGAGCGGCACGGCAATTGCCACGCGGCAGCTGCTGAAGCGTCAGGGAGAGTGCAGGATTGCAGGAGCAGACTCCAAACGCCTCTGCGCCTGCGCTAAAGGCGCATTTGGCGTGCATGCACGTGCAAAGGGTACGTGTGCACGCAAAGTGCGCCCACCAAGCCACGCCACTGAACTGGTGGTAAATATATTTGAAACGCACCACTGGGCTGCCATGTAAATGTGTTCAATAAATAAATCCAGCCAGTCGGAAGCAGGCAGGAATTCCAAGCGAAAGCAAAGTCAGTGGTTTGAAGTAGCAGCTAGGAGGCAAGATTGTAGGGACCTTATCGTGTTCTCGTAGGGTGATTATATGAGGAGACCAGGGGTGGGATTCAAATTTTTTAACAACTAGTTCTGTGGGCGTGGCTTAGTTGGTGGACGTGGCTTGGTGGTCATGTTATTGGCTGGGCTTGGCCAACTCAACATCACTCACATCGGGGCACGCATCTCCTCGCCTGGCCTCGTGATTGTGGGGATGCTGCAACAGTCGTAAGTGTGAAAAATGGTCATGTCACTTTTTTCAGTGCCATTGTAACTTTGAATGGCCACTCCACACAAGCAAAGTACCAGCAAAGGAGGGGAAAAAACCTCCTGAAACAGGAAGTCTAGTCCTGCCAAGAATGTACTAAGGGTTAACGGAGAGGCAGTTTCTGTAAGCAACCCCAGAAGGTTTCTTTCCTGCCTTCCTTACAGGATTAGGCCAGTAATTTCTTCTAACAACCGGTTCTCCGAATAGCTTAGAATGTTAACAACCGGTTCTAGTGAATAGGTGAGAACTGGTAGAATCCCACCCCTGGAGGAGACGGCCCGTCTTGGTTCAGGATTTTGCTTTCTCCCTGTGATCAGCCAGATTTGATTTTGCTCACCACACTGTAAAAAAAGAGGTTGAGGCTCTAGAAAGAGTGCAGAGAAGAGCAACCAGGCTGATGAGGGGACTGGAGACTAAAACATAATGAAGAACGGTTACAGGAACCGGGCCTGGCTAGTCTAGGGAAGAGAAGGACCAGGAGAGACAGGAGAGCAGCCTTCCAATATCTGAGGGGTTGCCACGGAGAGGAGGAAGGGGGCCAGCTATTCTCCAAAGCACCTTTGAAAGCCAGACAAGGAATAATGGGTGGAAAGTAATCAAGGAGAGATTCAACCTGGACATAAGGAGAAACTTTCTGACAGTGAGAGCAATCCAGCCCAAGGAACAGCTTTCCCTCGGGAGTTGTGGGAGCATCATCACTTGAGACTTTCAAGAAGAGATTGGACTGCCACCTGTCAGAAATGGTGTAGGGTCTCCCGCTTGGGCGGGGGGGTTGGACTGGATGACCTATAAGGTCCCTTCCAACTCATCTGTTATCTGTTATCATAATATCCCTCCATGGAAGTTCCCCAAAGGAAGGAGGTTTGGAGTTTTCAATTCTGCCACCCACCCAGGACTCAACCTGAGAAAACATGGAAGCTTCTTTTCCAAGCTAGGAACGTAGCCAAAGATGCCCCTGCTTATTCTGGCCTTCGCACGGAGCCAGAGCAAACATTCGAAGGGGTTGAGGCCACCTTGAGAGGCTCATCCCCACACTTCCTCGCTCGTTCTCTTCTTCCACCTGGCAGGCGAGGTCCACCAGCTTCCCAGAGGGCCCCCCCCTCCCCCCGCCTCCTTCCCTGGTTGTTATGCACGGCTCTCTCCCTCCTTACTTCTCGTTTGTTATTCCATCATGGGGAAATTCCCCCCGGGAGGTTGTTCTGATGGCGCTTGACGGAGCAGGGAAAAAAGGGAAGCCCACGACTGGGGCTCCTTTGGATGCGGTTTAGCCCCCTCCTCACTTTGCTGGCACGGCAGGCGGGCGGGAGGGCGGGGGGGGGGGGATGTTCCTTCACAGGCGGGTTTTGGAGAGGCTAAGGCCCGCGTGGTTGGGAAGAGCCAGAGGGAGAACTTGGTGGGAGTCCGGTTGGTTTTACCTGGCGTGTGTGTGTGATTTTTTTTTTTTTTTTTACTGAACCTTGACAAAAACTGATACAAACAGGAAGGAAGGAAGGAAGGAAGGAAGGAAGGAAGGAAGGAAGGAAGGAAGGAAGGAAGGAAGGAAGGAAGGAAGGAAGGAAGGAAGGAAGGAGAACAGGGAAGGAAGGAAGGAAGGAAGGAAAGAAGGAAGGAAGGAAGGAAGGAAGAAAGGAAGGAAGGAAGGGGAACAGTAAAGGAAGGAAGGAACAAAGGTAGGGAGGGAAGGAAGGGGAAAAGAAAAGGAAGGAAGGAAAGAACAAGGGCAGGGAAAGAAGGAAGGGGAAGAGGGAAGGAAAGGAAGGAAGTAGCACAAAAGCTTAACTTAGAATAACAGACCTGGAAGGGACCTCGGAGGTCTTCTAGTCCAACCCCCTGCTTAGGCAATTGAAAAGACAGAGAAAAGCTAGAAAGGGGAAGAAGTGACTTCCAATATCCTTCACAGTTTTTAAGAACCGTTATCTTTTAACCTCTCTCTCCCTAAAAAGTACATCATCAGGCTCTTTTCTACCTAAAATAAAATATTTTTCGCTCTTCTCTGAAATCTTTTCCGCTCCCCTTATGTACCATCTTATGCTTAACCATCATCAAGCAGATTCCAGGCTGCTTCAACTGCTGGAGACGGGGTTTGGCTCAAATCCATGCTGTCTTCAAGGTGTTTTTTCAAAGGGCAACTGGACTCTGTTTATCCCCTGAACAAAAAGAGGTTTCCCCTCTCGTCCAGGAAGCTTCTTCAGTTCTGATTTCTTAACTTTGCATCCAAGAAGCTTCCAAGATGCAAGACCCATTCGATAGCTTAAATAAACAAGCTGCCTTTCTTTGAAAGTTCTCTGTGTGTCATGCAGGGAGGGGGAAAATGACATTTAATCCCCTCTGTCCTCCCTAAACATGTGTATAGAGTGGGAAGGAGGTGTGTTTGGGTTCTATTTTTATAGCTATAACGTACACTGAAGATGGCATTTAATTCCGTCGTACGATGTGCACCGAAAGTAAACTAAACAGAAACAGTCCTTATGCTTGGGACAGAAACTTTCCCAGGTTTTTATGTTCTTGGAATAATACATTTTTTTAGGAGCAAGGGGGGGGAAAAAAGGTCCCCAAAAAATGCAAATGAGGGAAGAGGGGAGGGGTAGAAAGAAAGAAAGAAAGAAAGAAAGAAAGAAAGAAAGAAAGAAAGAAAGAAAGAAAGAAAGAAAGAAAGAAAGAAAGAAAGAAAGAAAGAACCAATGATATGCCATGTTACACGCGTGTCAGAAGTAACCACCCTCCTCATAGAGAATACATTCTCGCTCTTTAAATACTGTCAAATCGAACCTTTCCAGTTTAATAGAGAGGGGGGAAAAACGCAAAATAAATCCGATTAAATATTTATATTCCAGAGTATTAATTAAGAGGATGGAGGGAAGTGGAGGCTGGTGGAAGGGAGGGGAGAGGAAACCAGTCCATCAAGAGCACCCCAATATGTTTAGCGCCTGCCCAAAAAGACATTCCACAATCAAGTGTGTAAATGTTCCCGAAAAGGGATCCTGAATATTTTATGAATATTTGTCATAAGACAGAAATAATAACCGCTGTGCACAGCTATTAGGATTAATATTTATGCAACCTAGCATGAAATATTCATGGGGACAGAGGAAAAAGCCCACCCAGTCCAACCCCCCTCCCCCCCCTCAGCAAGGAAGACAAGAAATAATTTACATTGGGTTCAGTTTACCCCACCTGGGTGATGTTTAAAGGTACATTGACAAGGCTGAGTGGGAATACGTCAGTCACTCTCCACAATGGGTGGGGTGGAAAAGGAAGAAGGAGAAAGAAAAATTGGAGGGAGGGAGGGAGAGAGGGGAGGGGGCCAAGCAGCTGACAGCTCACAGATTGAGTTTCTGACAGCCCTTTTTAAATAGTTTTTTTAAAAAACCCTAAATGTCCCTCCTACCATTTTCTCCTCTCTCTCTTTCTCTCTCTCTTTTCTCTCTCTCTCTTTCTCTCTCTCTCTCTCTTTTTTTTTTCCCATTGCTGGAGGCGATTTTGTCTTGCCAAACCGTTCGTCGCTCTCTTTCCATCTGCTGAAATTAAGGAATTAATGAGCGACTGTGCATTTTGCAATGGTGGGGAGGGGTTGGGGGAGAGAGGCAGGAAATGTTTACTGGTGATTAAATGATAATGCGAACACCCCCACCCCCTTTCTCCCCAACCCTTCCCCCCCCCCCCCGCTGTATAATTCATGAGCCAATTAAAGGAAGTGTTAGTTGATTTGATGGGAAGCACAAATACCCCCCCCCGCCCCCCCCCCAAAAAAAACCTCCACCACCCTCGCATTTAACTAATAGGGAACCGCATCTCGGAGTCCCGGCCTGCCTCGTCTTTCTCAGATTACCCGGCTAATTGCTCGAATTTATAAGGCTGTGACTGATCGCCATGCATATTTCATTGTTCCCAAATACTTTGGTTGTTTGCATCTATGTCTCTGCTGTTAATATGTCAGCGGCCGGCCAAATTTCCACGTCGGTCAGGAGTTTTCCTCTTAGAACACAGAACATTGAATAACAGAGCTGGGAAGGGACCCAGCTGGAGGTCTTCTAGTCCAACCCAGAACATACACTATCTCAGACAAGCGGCTGTCTAGTTTCTCCTTAAAAACTTCCAGTGATGGAGCACATTTCTGGAGGCAAGCTGTTCCCCTGGTTAATTGTCCTCGCTGTTAGGAAATTTCTCCTTAATTCTAGGTTGCTTCTCTCCTTGGTTAGTTTCCATCCTTTACTTCTTGTCCTGCCTTCTGGGGCTTTGGAGAATAGCTTGATGCCCTCTTCTTTGGGGCAGCCCCTCAAATATTGGGAGATGCTTTCATGTCACCCCTGGTCCTTCTCTTCACTACCCAATTCCCGCATCCGTTCTTCATACCTTTCAGCCTCCAGCCTTCTAATCATCCTTGTTACTCTTCTCTGTCAAGGGTGACTCACAATTTCACCCATATTCTGCTTGGCTCGAAGCTTGACGAAGAGAAAGGGTGGGGGTGCGGAATGGCACCCAAGGATTTGTTCCCAGGAGACATTGTTCCCACTTCAAGGACATCCCCAATAGATGTCCCAGTGTGGCTGGCTGGTTCCCATAACAAAGGAAGGGATTGGTGGATGTAATGGACTGTGGGCGCCTTGTAGAGAGAAAGAGGGAATTATCTCTGTTTGCTTTTGCATGGGAAGCTCAGAGCTGGTTTTGCTTCTTCTATGTCAATGTGGATTCATTCAGTAAAATTTAGACTCTTGATAAAATAACATTCCAGGAGTTCCTTTTTCTGCATTCGCCAAACTGGACAGTTGACTAGGCTCTTCCTAGAGTCTCAACATCTTTTGTGTGTGTGTGTTGTGGTAACCAGAATGAGATGCAGTAGAAACCCTTCTGGTCCTTCAGAAGGAGGAAGGAAGGAGAACAAGAGGAGCTAGTTCAACGGGACGACCCCAAATTCAGACTTATGGGATCAGAAAACGTGAAGCAGGGACCTCTTTCCCAGAGCTGGATTTTGCCGGCACTTCCTCGCAGGGTGTACGGCTCAAATAAACTGCACTTCACTTAGATGTTCTAGGTTCTATGCAGCCAGAAGAGACAAAATGGGAAATGGCCAATGGGTCAGAGAGAGAAACATTCCAGGTTTGGATTCAGAGCCTGTGTTAAACCGCCGTGGGATGAACCAGGATCGGTTGGTTAAAGGTTGGGCTGATCCAACACACTAAACTCCAAATCGGAAAGAGATTCCAGGGCGGTTGAGCCTGGAGAATTGGAGGAGACACTCAAGGCCACCAGCTTCAACCAAGGGAATATGCAGGTGGGTGGTCACAAAGGATGGGCATGCACACAAACACACATACAGAGGGGGGAAACTACAAATATGCTAATGTTCCAAAGGAAAGAAGTAAAGAAGTAGCAGTCTTCTTCATCTTCATCTTCTCCTCTTCCTCCTCCTCTTCTTTTTCTTCCTCTTCCTCTACTTCTTCCCCTCCTCCTCTCCAAAAAATGTTACATGTATCCTCACAACGTGGTGAGCCATTTCAGGTGCAACAAACCCCAAAAGTTTGTCTACTTCCTTCTTCTCTTCCTCTTCTTCCTCATGATTCTAAGCAGAGAGGCTCCAAATTTCACCCTTGTTCTGGTTTTTCACTGCAAGACGCTCCTTCCTTTCCGATTCCTTCCTTCTCTCTCTTTTTTCTTTCTTTCCTCCTTTTCTCCCTTCCAGCTTGTCTTCCGCACCTTGGGGAACCGTTCCCTCCTGGGCCCACTGAGAGTTTGTCTAGCCAACCGACTGAAAGCTGGACACCATCTGACTTCCATCACGGCACTGAAAATCGAAGCCCGCCTCCAATTAGCTTTGGCTCTGGGGCGCAATTGAGACTCCCTGTGCTGATCAACTCAACAAATTTGATCACTCGGCAAAGAATGCTGAAGCCTCCAAAAAGATAAGGCTGGTGGTTATTATTATTATTATTATTATTTTTTAAAGAAATAGGGTTAACAATTTGGGGTGGAGAGAGGAGGAAAAGAAGAAAGAAGGTCAACTGTATTTTTATTTATTTTCCAGTGACCATTTAGCTACCTTCTGCCCAACTCTTTCGGCTGTTTCTAGAGGTGGGAGGAGACAGGCTTGCAACTGCAAATATGTTTGTCTTTCGAGCCAGAGAAACCTCAGCAGTTGGGAGGATAGACAAGGCCTCTGCAGGACTTCTCTACAAAAGTTGCCTGCTGATTGAGAAACAGCAAGACAAATACACTTCCCCCCCCCCTTTCTTTCCACTTCCTTTCTTTCCTGGTGTTTCCTTTTATGGTTTAGAATAAAATTGAATAAAAGTGGGGAAGGAAGGAAGGAAGGAAAATAAAGAGAGGATGAAGAAAGGAGGGAGGAAAGGAAGATAAGAAATGGGGAGGGAAGGAAGGTAGGAAAGAAGAAAGAGGGAAGAAAGAAAGGAGGGAGGGAGAGAAGGAAGGAAGGTAGGAAGGAATAAGATAAGAAAGAGGGAAGGAGGGAGGGAGGGAAGGAAAATAAAGAGAGGATGAAGAAAGGAGGGAGGAAAGGAAGATAAGAAATGGGGAGGGAAGGAAGGTAGGAAAGAAGAAAGAGGGAAGAAAGAAAGGAGGGAGGGAGAGAAGGAAGGAAGGTAGGAAGGAATAAGATAAGGAAGAGGGAAGGAGGGAAGGAGGGAGGGAAGGAAAATAAAGAGAGGATGAAGAAAGGAGGGAGGAAAGGAAGATAAGAAATGGGGAGGGAAGGAAGGTAGGAAAGAAGAAAGAGGGAAGAAAGAAAGGGAGGGAGAGAAGGAAGGAAGGTAGGAAGGAATAAGATAAGAAAGAGGGAAGGAGGGAGGGAGGGAAGGAAAATAAAGAGAGGATGAAGAAAGGAGGGAGGAAAGGAAGATAAGACATGGGGAGGGAAGGAAGGTAGGAAAGAAGAAAAGAGGGAAGAAAGAAAAGGAGGGAGGAGAAAGAAGGAAGGAAGGTAAGGGAAGGGAAGAAGATAGGAAGAGGGCGAAGGATGGAGGGAAGAGGAAGATAATAGGGAGGGAGTGAAAGGAAGAAAATATGTTTTCCGCAAACACACAAAAACACAAACAAAATAAATAATGACAAACAAAAACAAAAATCCCCATTCTGAACCAACCATTGATCCTTAGGGTTTAAATATATTTCCCTTAATTGGTTTATGG